>QBDW01000244.1:0-80236 GCA_003261595.1 Maconellicoccus hirsutus
TATTTTTAATAAAACCAAATTTCCAATGTTGGGTACTTTTTAAAATTTTTTTAATGAAACCAAAATAGGTTCTTACTTTAAAATGTGTATTTTTTTTAAATTCTCAATTTTTTTTCAATTTTTAATAAAATCAAAAATATGCTGTGATTTTTATTTTGGGATGAGGCGGCACAAGTTTACTGCCCATGGGCGGAAAAATCCTAAATCCGCCTCTGTGTCCATGGTTTTCTTGAGCATATTTTTGACATACTCGTATACCGTATTTTCAACTCCTATTGACATACTCGTATTTTATGCGCATAAAACCCGATTTTTATGACATAAAAATCTCAGT
This sequence comes from Maconellicoccus hirsutus, assembly GCA_003261595.1. Classification (NCBI taxonomy): domain Eukaryota; kingdom Metazoa; phylum Arthropoda; class Insecta; order Hemiptera; family Pseudococcidae; genus Maconellicoccus; species Maconellicoccus hirsutus. The sequence goes on from QBDW01000244.1 coordinate 335, forward strand.
CCTATTGATCGTACTTTTTTAGTTCAAGTTTCGTAAAAGGTGGCAAATTTGCTAATTTTCTTCGATTTATCAAAATTCTATAAATGAAACATACCTTATTTCATTCGACTTATTAAAGCATCGATTAACATTCAGCTGACATGCTCCACAGTCCACATCCACATATGAACCAATAACGCGATATTCTGCAATAAAATAAATACAAATTAATCATCACGTGTCATTTAAAAATCTAAATCGCAGCGTACGAAAAAGCTCTCACAATTTAATAATTTTTTTAATAAATATAATTACGAGGCAATTACATAAATACTACTAAACTAATCCATCTTTACGGTTGAAGCGTCTTCTAAGGAGTGAGGTAGGAGGAGGTGCGTTGATGCTCCCAAAATCAGGTTTTGCGTAATATTTCAAAAAATTGAAGAAATGTGAAAAAAAAAATTCCGTACAAAAGTGCTCTCCTTTCGACTGCTTACAACTTCTACTCGTATTTGAACAGAGGGACATTTTCAAGGTAAAAAAATACCCGAAGGTGAGGTTTTCGTCAAATACGAGAAATTCGAAAATCAGAAGAGATACGAAATTAACTCTACTCGTACGACGCTCGTGTTTACAATTTTCACCTACGTTATCCCAGCGGCCCACAAAAACGCGCCCTATGACGGACAACTCGTAAATTGGAATTCCGCACGAAGATCTGACTTTTGCACCGCGCTTCGAGGACGAAAAACACGCGGATTCGGAGACCATCGACCTGACGAATTTTTTTCCGCGTAAATTTGAATAATTACCTGCACGGTAAGTACGTTTTTTCTTCCTCGAATCACCCGCAGGTGGTGTCGTAACGTCGCGTACGACAATATTTATAATTTCTTTATCGACGATCTTTCTTCGATTGTCGATGGCAATTGTTAAATTTTCTTTTGTAAATACGTTCGGCCGTCGATTACGTAAACGATACGGGCGTTCGCGTGGTGCTTTTGACGTTACGTCGAAAAATACTCGTCACCTACTAACCTCGGCGTTTTTTTGCGCCCTCCACAAAAAGCACTCGCCTTCTCGACTCGAATCGCGATCGCGAATAAAGTAAACAACACGAAGAGGAAAAATATCCAGCGGGTAATTTACGATTACGTCATGGCGCGCAAACACGCGTCTTATGCGAACGCGTGCTCGCGGATCAACCAATATTCGTCTCGTTTATTCGACAATTAACTCGTCTTACGCGAGTTACGAGTACAAAAATCTTGTCAATCAACCTGCATCTACGGTATCGTTTAATTACTTCTCGCGGTAACGAATCTCTCGTCACAAGGAAACGACTTTGCGTGTGCGAGCTTGTCCAATTCCAACTTACGCGTCGAGTACGCTTTCGGAAGGCATTTTCGCGTTCGCTTCTTGGAAATCCGCCGCCGTCGCCGCCGCCGCATCGACGCCGCGCCGTTGTAAATTCAAGGTGAATTTTTCGACGGGCTTTTAAAATTACCGCCTCGTCGGGCTTACGAGTATAATTTCAGCCAAGGAAATCCAGCCCGCGTTTATGTAACGTGGAATTTTTTCGGAGCGCACGTAATTCGTAATGGGTATTTGTTTTATGGACGCGATTACAAACGCGCGCCATGCGTAATATCGCGTACTCGTATATGGTTGTCGGTTGACGAGAGAGTTGAGTAACCAGGGCCGGAGGCGCTTTGTATGTAAAAGGAGGCCTCCGGTGATGCGTGCAATTTTCAAGTACTCCTTTGCGTTTCAATTTCGGCCAGCAATTTCGTGAATTTTTGCGAGTATTTTGGTGACGTGACGTGTACCATCTACCATCTACCATGCCCGCTTCATTGATATCTTCGTTTTGTTTGCGGTACACAAACGTACAGGTGTACAATACATGTACGCTCGCATATTCGGCGACAACGTAACCTACCACGGTGTACACTCGTATGTAGAATAGTCGATCAGCAGATTATCCGCCATGAAAGTATCGTACGTGATAGGAAAGACGATAAGTTATAACTGGTTCGATGTTTTGCCTGCTGCGGTCATCGTTTCCTCGTTGCGTTGTAACTTTTGCAATTTTTTTTTTATGCGACAATTTCAACGAAACCGTTTTCTGAAAGAGTATAGCCTTCGAAACGTGGCCAATCAACTTCCCCAAAATCTACAAAATTGACGAAAAAAAAATATCAAACCACCTTCGGCTTCCGATCTATGGCCATCACGAAGTCGATTTTCGCGTATAATTCCTATTTTATCAGATATTCAACAAAATCACTTGAAATTTAGTTCGCTAGTAAAGCTTGCGCGTACTCGAATCATAAATATATTTTTTGAAAAATTTTCACCCACTTCAACCTCCTAAAAACGCTTTTCATCATTTCGAACGAGGTCCCATCTCCCTCACAGTACGCGTATCTTCGTCGAAAAAATAGAAATTCGAATCCGGGCACATACTAAACTACACCTCCCCCATTCTACGTAGCCGAGTCGAGACTGAAAATAAGATTGACACGTACCCTTTCCCCTTCTGACATATACCGCGACCACATTGCGACGATTTGACGGCTCATTAGCGTCCGTTCCATACATCGTCGCTCCCAAGTTCAACTCCAAACCACGACCATGCACCTGTTACCCATCCTTCCTTCGGTCTTTGGCGCGCTTCATAAGGGGAAAACGGGCGCGCGTAGTTAGCCACAAGAAATGCGTTTCGTACTCGACATAATTTGGTATTCCGAACGAATACGACAATTGTTACGTAAGTGAAACCGCGTACGCGACCATTGCGCGCGGTGGACGAACGTAAAACACAGCGGCTATCGGGCTATCGTACGCACGTAAGTCATCGAATTCCGCTGGCTGCTCCGTACTTTCACTATATCCAGCACCGGAATCGTTTTCGACTACAAGGTCAATGCGTACCCGTCGCCTCGTCTCCGCCCGAGCTCGCACTTCGAACACAATAAGCCCGATTACCGCTGCCGCTCGCCTCATCGAGAACTTGTATCGCGCACTGCTAATCGCCCGATTCGAATTTACGGAATAAATTATTATCATCGGTAATTGATCTCGATTAAGATAGATGCGGCTTCGTCTTTTTTCTTTCGTTTCCCTTCACGTCAAGTGTCCGGAAAAACGGTAGCAAATGATGGCGAAGAAACGTCGCTTCCATAGTTCAAGCCACCGACCATGCCTCTAAATCCTACGAAACACGATTTTCACGAAATAATCGTAATTTACCGCTAATTCGCCGCGATAACGCTGGAGTACGGTAATTTATTGAAATTACGCAGTATTCTGCCGTAATTACGCGGTAATTTACCGTACTTACGTAGTAATTTACCGTTATTGCGCCGTAATTTACCGTATTCACGTGGTAATTTACCACGAGTATACAGTAATTTACCGTATTTGCGAGATAATTTACTGTAATTACGCAGTAATTTACCATACGGTCATTTACCGTACTTACGTAGTAATTTACCATACTTGCGCCGTAATTTACCATAAATATACGGTAATTCATCGTACTTACATAGTAATTTATCGTGCTTGCGCCGTAATTTACTGTAATTACCTAGTTATGTACCACAAATACACGGTAATTTACTTTGATTGCACGATAATTTACAACTATTTCACAGAAACTGGTCGTAATTACGCGGTAATTTTTAATAACGTCAATTTCTGCGCAATGCGCCGTAATTTACTGAAAATGTACCGTAATTATCGTCATTTTCTGGTAATTCATCAAATCCCATTTGACAAATTACTCGTCTGAGGTGATTACCGAGTATTTTACGTTAATCTAGAGTAACTTGTGGGATATTCTTGAATACGAGATATTCGAAATACATCGATACAAATCAAACAACGCGAAAAGAGGATAAAAATCCGAAACTTATTCCACCTACAGACTCACCGAAGCTAAAACATCCACGAATTCACAGAATACAACCTCATCCGTACCACCACCACCACCACCACCCCAAGAGGACCCCTTCGAATCATGAAATCGCTTATAAATTCGGCGTTGAACTGTACGCGTGGTTCGTCGTCGCCCTTTATCGAATCAGTCATCGTACACGAGCGTAAAACCGCCTTCCGCGCGTAGCGTAATCACGTCGCGTGCACTTCCTAAATTAATGTACCGAGTAATGAATAATTTCCTGGACCGTTTGGAAAACTAGATATTTGTAATTTTCGACGGCAAAAGTGAAAAAGAAAGAAAAATCCGAGATCAACGTAGTGTATAAAAGGTGGACAAACGTCTGCGTATTACATATTTAAAGTATATTACGTTTGTGTAATAGGTTATGAATAATTTTAACGAATACGAAAATTAACATAATAATTTTACGTACACGAATTACACGCTTGTGGGAATTTTCGTTAATTTTTTTTCTTTTTTCGCTCTTTGGCAATACAGCCGAACGACCATGTTACAATTACATTTCGTATACGAGTATATGTGGATGTGGACGTCTTTAAAAACGCAGGATTATATTCTATGTAAATTTTCAATAATTGGATTATGCTGCGACTCGGTATACTTCACCTACATACCGGCGACCGACGCCGACGCCGCCGCCGCCGCGTACTTACACATCGTACGTACACGCGATTTTTATTCGAAGAAATACCGAACGGAGGTAAAAAATACCACGAAGAGACTCGCCGGCAGACGATTGTACACATGGATGATGTTCTCGTGAGAGAATTGCCATTATTACGGACGAAAAGTAGAAAAGATTTAGTCACGATTGGCTTTTTTTTTTTACTCCGCTTTATTTCACATTCCGCGCCAAAACATCGCATCGTCCGATCGCTACAATATCGACCATCCAGAATCGTCTTACGATCCGGACCGCTTCGCGACCACGATCGACGACGTCGAAATTCGCGTCCCGAAATTCGCCCACGACCGCGCCAAACAGATAAACGATGCGCGAAGCTGAATGAGCCGCGATCATGTCGCGACGCGCCGAAGCTCCGCAGCGTTGAACTTTGTAACCCAATCAACCTACTTTTTAGTAGGGTATTCGATTATATAACTAGTCGATGATGCTGCCGCAGCGGTCGACTTCATCTCGTTCGTGATCGTTTTGATCTACAGTCGAAGAGCTTTGTACCTGCGTCACGTTTCGACTGCGGTGGCGGAGGCGGGCGCCGCCGTCACTACGGGTACTCCGCCGAGTAACCGAAGTTGACGCGAAATTTCGTAGTCGAATTTCGAGGGATGTTTGCAGAGGGTGTGTGAACTGTGAATTCAGGGGAAAATACTCGCGAATAATGACACGATCCGTCCAAGATTTCATTTCCATGATTTTGATTCTTGCGAATTAAGCGGATCTTTTAGCGCGCAAAATGTGATAAACCGCCATAATCTACCATCAAAGGTCACGCAAGAAGGCGATTTAGAAAGTTTTCAAATAATTTGAGTAATTACCGTTGAACTAGCAGATTACCAAGAATTACCAGTATTTTACCGAAAGTCTAACGGCGATTTGTCAATAACTACAGGTAACGTCGCCAACGATAACTAGAAATTTATAGATGATTAAAGATAATTTGCCAAAATTTACCCGTAAATACCGGTAATTTATCAAAATTTACCCGTAAATACCGGTAATTTACCAAAATTTACCTGTACATACAGGTAATTTGCCATAATTTACCTGTAAATACAGGTAATTTACCAAAATTTATCCTAAATACCGGTAATTTACCAATAATTACAAGAAATTTGCCGGTAACTACTGGTAATATACCAATGATAACAGGAATTTTACCAATAATTACTGGGAATTTACCAAAGATTGCAAGTAATTTACCAAATTTAACAAAAATTACCGGTAATTTACCACAATTTGTCGGTAATTAACCAAAAATCGCCTGTAATTTTTCGAAAATTGATTGAAAACATACTGGCGAACATCGGTAATTTACTATTATTAATTTAAATATCACCGGTAATTACGAGTATTTTACAAAATACAACTGGTAATATTATAAAAATGCTAAATAAAAAAGATTGAATTTTTTTCATATAATTTTTTATACCTACTGTTACTCAATTTTAGTCTTCGTTTTTTCAATTTATTCAAGTATACGTCAGTGGACTGGACAAGAGCAACTTGTTGAAAACCGTAAGATTCGAAATCGCGAAAAAGAAATCAAATTCGTAATCAGCACCATCCACCGTAAATCTTCCTTTTCTGCAGATTCCACCAGCTACGTCGCGTTTCTCGAATTTACGTAAAGATAATCGATGGAAAAAAGCGAAAATTTACCGACGATTTCGAATTTCACCCTTTCTCTTCGTCCGATACGCCCTGCGAGCGAAACCGTTCGAAGGCGGCCGGCTCCGTAACCACGCGCGCCTGGTCTTGGACTTGATAGGACGCCGTCGCCGCCGCCGCCGCCGCCGAACAACAGTTACGATTCGGAATTAACCGATTGCGACCAAATATCAGATTCACACAGTCGCCTATAATTTATCTATAACTTTCCTGCCAAGTTCCCAAACGTATTCCTATCACATGGCGCGCATAAATTTACATAAATCTACAACAATACGCGACCGGAAGCTTCGATATTGAATTTTTCTCATAATACGCTATCTTTTTCTTTCTTTTCTTGCACTTCTCCGCACCCTTCGTCTAACGCGAGAAAACCCCGACCGCGTAATTTCTCGTGTTTCCGCTACTTTACGCTCATACTTGTACGTAGTACGTAGTACCACGTACAAAGATGCGTGATTAGATCGAAAAATAATCCCAACGAGTAATTGTAGGTATTCGCGGAGAAATCGAGTCGTTTTTATGGATACCTGTATACTCGTATACTCGCATACTCGCAGCCGTGATTATCGAACTAATTCCACTCATTGTTTTGCGTTTTAATTTTTTTATTATCGAAATTATCAACAGGGAAAGAAACTCCGAGATGATTAGATCGCCGATGAAATTATGATTTTACCAACCGTTTTATTCCTATTGCGAAATTATTTCGTACATCGGAGTTCGCATGGCCGAAAAAACACTCAATCGATCGATTATTCGCGACTTAAAAGATGATTCTTACGATGAATACTCGTATATTATGTAGCGGCGCGCTTTTTTTCTCTCTTTATTTTACCAACGTAGACGTACGTAGCTACGTACTATGTACTTTTGTACGTAATACGTATACCGAAGGCGATCACATATGAATCCGAGACGAATCCATTATACTCGTTATTATTGTCTCTTGCTCGTACTTTTTTTTCATCGTGGCGCGAATCAAACACAATATCATAAATTGGAATCCTTTTATAAATTTTAAAATTGCCAGCGCTTTTGTGAACACCGCGCACAAATCGATTTGACGTCGAGTCAGTAATGAAAAGATTTACGAATCGTCTTCGGGCGAAAATCCAAATAAAACGGAATTTTTTTCTAAATGAAGTACGATCGAGTAATTACGTAATTTAGGTTCGTTTATCGGCCACGGGCCACGTAACTAAGGTGACTTTTTTAAGGCACGCAACTCCAATGAGATATAAACTCCTCACCACCTCCCTTCCTCGAACACTTCATTTGTTGAGCGATTATTTCGCGATTTTCGGACTTTTGTTGACCTTTCCTTCGTTTGCTCGATTTTTGTAAATTTTTTCACATTTCAAAAAATACAAACGCTCCTTTCTCAGCAAAAAAAAAAAAAAAAAGTATTTTAATCAAGCTTAGGCAATTTTTTGTTTTATTCAAAATTTAAATATATCCTTCAATGGGTCCAATAAATCCAGCATTTGATATTGCGAAAAGCGTAACAGCTAGAATTTCATAAATACCCAAAATCGAAGGCCCTTTACCATCTATTTTACACTATGAGTAATCCCAGGTCAAATCATCCGAAAGGTACATACTCGTAGATGATGGGTGGTCGGAGGTCATCAAACGATGCCGAATGACGCTAAGTCGAGGTCTCTGCAATTTTTTTATCCAAATGGTGATTTAAGATTTCACAAGATGAAGGAAATTCGAAAATCCTGACCACAGATAACCCTAGTACATCCCGCATCAAACGATTCAAACTTTTTTTGATTTCATTCTATTCTCGAAGGGTAACTCGTGTGTTGCGGTAGAATCAGTGTTGCCACCTTTATCAATTCGAAAAACGTAACTAGACACATTAAAATTGTAAAAAAATCATCTCGAGTTGAATTTCAAGAAATTCTCAATTCTGGTAGCGAAACTATAAAATTAAATTTTTTCAGATTTTTTTTGCTACCGCTTCGCCACAGGAAAACCATTTTAGTTGGAAAACTGGAAAAGAGCCATAAATCTCATAAGCTACAAAATTATGTCTCATTCTGATTTAATTTCTGACCTCTTTATGGGGAAATCAAACAAAAAAAAGTCATCCCCTCCATAAAAATTTTAACAACGTTTATGTTTCTAGATACATCGTCAATTTTTTCGAATCAGTTTCCAAAATTTGTCTTCGATTATTTCTATTTCTTCATTTCAATCAATCAATTAATTCATCACCTAACATAAGTAATCAATGCATATTTTTTTAGGCATATTTTTGAATTTCCTGGCTTATTCCTCAACTTCCCTTCCCCTACAAAAATAAACGCTGATAATCCGCATCGAATTAAAACTCCGCATCATACTCAAAATACCAAATCAGTGTTACCAATTATCAAATCTACAGGAGAAAAAAAATTCGACTTACACATATAAATAAAATCTTTATTTGCAATGCATTTTACACACACATACACGAAACAGATACAAATATAAAAAGCGTAGCATGTCCATTAAAAACTATATAATACATACGATTACCTCGAATTAATATTCTTCTGTACAAACAACGCACACACGCAGGGTACGGAGAATGGGGGAGGGGAGCGCGCATACACACGCCCGACGCTTAAATAATACTCTAAAAAAAAAAATACACAATACTCTTATTAATTTATATTTTTTGCTTATAACGACTGATAACAAGTTATTTCGTAATTACCAGAGAAAGAATTTCGAAGAAAGAAATATCTTTATATAATTTCTTCTCGTTATTAAGTGGAACAATGAACGAATATCGCGTTAAAAAAAGAAGAAAAACCCAAAAGAATTACCCACCTTAATAAATCAGCTACTCGTTTCGGCGCAGCGGCATTGTTTCGTGCCGTCTTTAATGTTGCGTTAATTTTTTTCATTCTTATTCGTAACGTACATACTTGTAATTACACATATCGATCTTAATTTTCCGATGTTTTCACACGTATTGCGCATACGCGATCTCATGATACACGCATCAAAGATCGAAGCGGGTACGAGATAAACCTATTGCAGATTCAATGATTTATCGATTACTTCGGGATCTCGTAATAATACATTCAAATGACTAGTCGCATTCTCGTAGACATGTCGGACAAGGAGAAAGGGGGCGAAACCAACGACGAGCCGCAGCGCCAAAACGAACGATAAGCGGGAAAAATATTGTAAATTTGTTGCCGCACATTCGAAGAAGGAAGATTAATAACGAAGAAAATTAAACGACTTATAAATGAAGAAAAAACTAACGCGATTCGAAAATCGCCACGTGTTTTCCACGCGTGACACGCGTTCACTTTCACACACGCGTCAAAACGGAGGAAAAATTACCATCGCATTTACGACGAGCATCCCGCCTCGCTAACAGTACATCTTATCACGATAATTAAAATTCCAAATTGGCAGTCTCATAATGGCAACGCGAATAAACGATACGATTAAAATTGTAAATTATGCCCTCTCAAGAAAGCCTCGATTTGGCCATTGGCCAAATTCTGGCGTTGATCCGGTATAGCGGGATTTAGGTAATAGAACGGCTGTTGGAACTGGCTTGGTTCCGGACCGAGTTGCTTCGGTTCGGGGGGAAATCTTTGGACGATCGGTTGAGGAAACCTGTGCGGATTCTGTTTGAGTAACGCGTTCGGTGGCAGATTCGGCGACGGAGACACGGTGACGAATTGCCGTTGCTGCTGCTGCTGCTGCTGTAACTGCTGCTGTTTCAATTGCTGATTGTAGAGTTGCTGCGATTGCTGAACCAAGGCAGCTTGACGTTGCTGTTCGATTAGCTGCTGCTGGAAGAACGGCGCCGGGGTCGTCGTGCTTACCAGCAGTCTTCCAGGGGTCGGTTGCAACGGTTGTTGGGGCTGCGGGGCCGGCACAAATGGTAATCTTTGGTTTAGATTTATTTCGGAGCCGAATTTGGGTACTTGTTGGTAGACGATGGTATTGTACTGTCCGCTGGCCGGATCGTAGACGAGCTCGGTAGAATAGACTGGATTACTAGACAGACCTTTGGGCAAAGTCGCTTGCGGCTGGCCGTTACTTTCTAATTGGAATTTCTTGAATTGCTCGTCGAAGAAGGGCGAAGGAGTAACGGTGGAGCTGCTGATGAACGGTCCGCGAGTGGTCTTCTGCACCAAGGTCGCCGGACTGGGGGTAACGGCGATCTGTACGATTTGCGGACGATACGTGGTGGCAGGTTGATTGTCGACGTTCGGTCGAGAAGAGGCCGCTGCCGCGAATCTCGTACTTACCGGAATGGTCACTCTGGTCACCGGGCGCGAGGTCGTTCTGATCAGCTGTTCGTCTTCGCGAGCTCCAGGTCTTATGATAGGTCTAGCGGGCTGCTTGATTTCCACTAGTTGATTGGTGTCTTCTTCTTGGCCGCTATTGTCGTCGTTGGCGCCGTTATTGAAGCTCTGTTGGAACAACGTAGTCGTCGGCCTGGACTTCGGTACCGGTCTAAGGGCGAAATTCGGCCGGCGCGGGATATTCGCCGGGATATTCTCGTCCTCGGCATTCGACTTATCTTTCAATTCGTCTTCTTCTTCTTGACTGATGGAATTCGGATCGCAAGGATTACCGGAGACGTACGTGAACTCGCGTTTATTACCGTCCGGATCCACGTATCCGTATTTGCCCCTGACCACGCAATCCGTGCCGCGGGTCTCCTCCTTGAAACTACCATCGGCCGCTTCATAGCCGAATGTAAACGAACCGTCGTCGTTGATCTTATTATAATTCCTGATCGTCTGCACCGGCGGCGTCTTCGGCGTCTCTTGTCTGGCGCGCGGAGCGAGCTGATGACTAGGAGCCTGCGCTCGTCGGAACGTCGGCTGAGCGATGATTACCGGTGCTTCTTCTTCGGAACGTTCCTGCGGCTCTTCGGCGTAGAACAACACCTGTCTCGGAGCCTGAGACGGTGCCGGCTCCTCCGTGGTGGCGGCCACTGTTTTCACGCGTACTCTGCGCCCGTCCGACAGCGCGGCCGAGGCTATCACCACCGTCCATAGCATATACTGCGAACAATCGTCAAATCGAAACGTTTAGTTAAGCGAACATTCGAAGCGTCAACCTCCTTCTGCTCGTATTCGACAATCGGCTCCTTCGCTACCACGTACCTTCCTACGTTCTTACCTTCCATACTGCTCGGTTGTTGCGGACGAAAACAAAAGGCACGCGAACGTCGTTCTACATGATCTGGTAATTACAGCGCCGTACCCCGTACCCGCCCCTCTTTCGTCAACCTTTCTATCATTCGGTCATTTGTAAATCTCGCTAACGACTAACGAGTCACCTCTTACAAAACATCTGCCATATCGGACTCGTTTTACGCTTATTTTCGTATGAGAACCGTTTTTCCAGGCTAATTACCGCATTGTATTCGACTCCTCGCGCTAATATCGAACCTCCATATTCGACGTCTTTGAACGTTCCCCTCACCCGATGCCCACTAACCTTCCATTTTCGCAACGTATTTCGCGCTTTTTTCTCTACTTTTTCTCGCCGCCGACACGTAATTTCACTCTAATCCAAGGTTCTTTTTCAGCGCACCTGTAGCATTGACTTTGAAATTATTTTCTAATCGAGCATAAATCAACCTCGTTTCGTCTACTGTGCCACCCGATACTTCGTAATTTCTCCCTCCCTCCCCCTTCGATTCGCGTGTCTCGTAATCGTATTTTTGTGAGTATTCGGTCGCTCCTCTCCACCCCCTCCCCCATTTCGCTCAGCTAATCCAATACGGCTACCTAGTGCAATAACGACGTTTAACCGTTATGCAACTCGATTATGTTGTTGCTTCGGATACCGAAACGTTTATAAGTTCATTTGATGCGAAGGTTCACCCACTCCCCTCCTCCTCCTCCCAACGACGAGTCGTCTATCGTCAAATATTTGGGTTACGTTTATTACCGAAGAATAAAAACAAAACAAAAGGGCGCTCAATGTCGCCGCGGCGAAGATAGCGGTGACCGCGTGCCATAAACGGTGAATCGATATACGTGCAAATCGCGTCATTGTGGTATTGTTGTTTTCTTGCGACGCCGACGTATCTTTCGTTATTTATCGTTCTTGTTAAAATTCGCTTTCGAAAAGAGATCAATTCGTTGAAGATTCGTTTAAACATCAAATAAACGTTTAGCTTTTGCAGAAAAAAGTCAGAATAATGGGTTCTCATACAACGATCCAAAATCAAATCCAACCAATGGACCGGTTCTACATTCTATATTTTAGCTTCAACACATAGGACTAGCTTCGCCCCAAAACCCCCCTCGCGGATTTTCAATTTCAACTTCACCTCGCGCAAGGTTTTAGGCCGAATGGAACGAAATTTGGTATTTGTAGTTGGAGAGGGTACACCCGAAAGGTGGTTAGGTGCAATTTGTTCGAAAACAATTTTTTCGATATTTTTGATTTTTTTCGAAAATTGGAGCCCCAAAACTAATTTCGAGTTATTAGAAAAAAACTTGTATTTTGACCGTAGAACACGTTGGTGTCGAGAAAATTAATCGCCTGTAATTAGTGGCCTTTCCAAAAACACCTTCGTACCTCTCCCTCCTCATTTTGAGGCTAGTGGAAAAATACCTATCTTATAACCATTTACGGGCGTACAGCAAGGTATGTTCAAAATTTAACGAAATTCGATTGGCGTGATGAGGTCGTTTATACATATATAGATATAGATTTTCGCGGGTCGAGTACGCCACAAAATCGTTCATTTAAGGCGCTCAGCAGCTGGAAAACGCTGTGAGAAGCACCCTCCCTCCAATCTAGTCTGATTTCCGCGAACGCATTTCATTTCGTATTTTCATCGCGCATTTTCTCCGCGTCGAAATTCAAATTTACCGTTGGCGAGAAAAGCGAACGAAAAAGCGCAAAAAATTAATTCCACCGCGGATGCTCGCAGCGACATGTCATTTTTCGCTGCACACATCTGCATTCACTTATACGGCATAAGGCTGCATACAAATCAAACTGTCACGGATCGCAGCCGCAGCGCCAACTTCCTGAATGAGCAGCGGAGAAAATACATTCTCTTCCAGACGTAAAATTGGCCAAAGCGCCGTTACTTTCTAGTTCATATCTCCAAAAGTACCATTTCTCAAAGCTGGCGAAAAATTCCTCGTGTTGTACACGCGAACCACAACCTACCCCAATATACTATGGCACCTGCGCTACAAGGCGACGGCGGCGGCGGCGGCAGCGACCTTGCTTCATCGGCTCCATCATTCGTCAGCGCTCCTTCGACAAGTTGTTTTCATTGACCACTACGTCGCTGCTGCCGAACATAATACGTCGTAAAATACTCGGTTTCGGCTATTAATTTTCCAAAAGGTTATATTTCCGCTTTTCGCATGACAACCAGGACCGCGTGATTTGCATCCGCGAACCCGTTATCATGACGCGGCGTCGCAAACGCTTCGCACGTCTACGGCGTGTGCCGCCGCACTGGCACATCTCCGACCATCGTATATATCATCCGAGTAACGTAGTTTCTTGTTCCGGTGTACGCGTTTCGATGTTAATCTGCGCCTCTATTATAATCGTATTCGCATCCGACGCCGCCGACGTCGCCGCCGCGCGTCCACTAATTAACCAGTGTTAATCCCAAACCAAAAGCCCTTCACTTTCACCGTCATTTCAAATGCCAAAGCGCTCGGACGTAAATACCGTCAAAATTGACCACTTCGATATCCATAAAACTCGTACGCACGCGCAAAGAATATATGTACATAGGAAATACATCGACAAAACAACAAAATAGAAAAACTACCATAAAGACTCGAGCATATGTAACATTGTGGTTAATAAAATAGGCCACAGCTTAGGTACACAGTCACGATTAACACGATTAAAGAGCTTTATGTACCTAAACGCGTAGTACCTATCGAGGAATCTTTAGGCGACGTCGCCGCCGCGTCGCTTGATAATTCAGATTTTTACTCCGCATACACGCGAAAACTTTCTACCTGCGTTGTATTCGTTACGTCTCGAGCTTATTCTTTCGACGACATTTACCATTGTCGTACCGCCGACAAATCACACGTGAAATCCTCCTTCATCCGCATTATCGCGCTCGAATTTCGCCAACTCATCGCCGCAATTTCCATCCGACCACGAATTACTCGTGGGAATTCGCCTCGCGTCCGTCGTCCTTCTTCGTATCCGATAAAAAAAAAAGCGCGCTGCCTTGCTAATTCAACAACAACGCTAAGATCAACTTGTTCCATCGATGACGTCATCCTTTCGAGTTTTTCTTATCGTCTTATCACTAAAGGTGATCTAATTGAGTACATCATAATTTGAATACACGCGTTCGCTTTCCAGGCGCAACGTGTACACGTACCTCGATATCAATGGTACGCAGAAACGTACATTCGTGTACAAAAAGTAAACTCCAATCTATATGCCGAGTAAAGGGCAACCGTACAAGGTTTCGCACGGGTCACCTAACCTACACCGGTGTTTCTACGCTAAAACCCACATTTTCCAGTACAATTTCCTTTTCAGGAGACATCGTTCCAGTAGTTAAGATATTCGATGCGTTAGAAACCCTGAAACACCTTCCATACGCGAGATAAGTAAAATTACATACTTTCGAGTACCAAGTGTATATAGAAGAGATACCCGCAAGTACATTCATTTTAGCGATGATGACACGACCGAACTTTTCAAACATCCTTGAGACACGAGACAAATCACGTGCTCCTCGAAAGCGATAAAAAAAGTTATTTACAATTTTTGCCTATCTTCGATACCAAAGGTACAACGAGATTTGGAAACTTTCAATCGACAGTGACGCCCTCTATGCTAAAAATAGGCGAAATGTCCATATTATATATATAGTCAAAGCAAAAAAATTGTATGCGAACATTTTCTATAATTCGTGATACTCTGATGTTACAAGGCTCAGAAGCTTTGCAATTGCAGTAAAAACCTTCAATTACCCCTTCACGTTGCGCAATAACCCTTCCCCCACCATCGCTCGTCACGCGTACGACTTCCTCCGATTCTAAAATCCGTTGATTAGCTGCGCGATGGTATTTCGCGTCACCAAACTGGAGCACGAATGTCGGTTCGTCAGACATCGGCAACCCCTTCACGCTGTCAAGTGTCGGCTTAGTGTTTCTTCCGCGACCACACAGATGGCGCTTCATCGATCGCGTGCAATTTCACCATCACGTTATATGTCGGCCTAGTGTTGCGTCTGGGACGACATAGATGGCGCTTTTTTATTTTTTTTTGCGATGATTTCGCGTAAAACCTGAGCTTGATCTGCGAAAGCGTCTGCAGGGAGTTGGCCTCTTCGAGTTTGAGATGATTTTCTTTTGTTTTTTTGCTCGTTGGAACTTCCGAATAAATTCATGTACTTTTGGAAAATCTGAATAGAGAGCACACGCATCATTTGCCCCTTCTACCATCTGTCCAGCATCTACACGCACCGATGCCGCGTCTAATCAATCGGAAATATTTCCAAGGTGAAAATTTTCATTCTGTTTGATTCTGCGAATGACTAAGTCACGTGCTCGTTGTGCTCCAGCTGAAGCACGAATTCTATGGAATCAAAGGCAAATTTTTGGAATGGTTTATCATCAAAGTCAGAGAAGCACTTTACGCAGAGCACCTGCAGGACCGGCACCACATCAAAATGACCAACTCATTCTCCCACGATCCGCCGAACATCAACCACACATATCAACTCTTCTTCACCCGCAGTCGGGTAATCGGCTTCGATACGCGTATTTACGCCAATTCCTCGATTCCAATTGCTTCGTGGAAATTTCACAACACGCGAACACATTGTTACGAGTGCGTATTGGACATTACGTGTTACGATGGACGTAACTCTAATCGCGTATCTTTGAAATATTCGTATCGCGTCCAGCGTGATTTCGCTTTCAATAAGCGTGGGAACGGGTACGTCGGCTGAAATAACCGATGAACGACTCCGCATCGAGCTGCGTCCACGGAATTCCAATTCGTAGAAAAGGCGCGTAATGTTATCGAACGGGGAGTGAAAAAAAAGCGGTCGTCGCCGCATTCCGTAAATCATAATAATACGTTCGAACTGGTTCGTACTTTCTTCGATTTCCTGCTTTATTTCGAGCGCGTACGCGAGCACGCGCGTATTTCATAATCGTTAATTAATTTACGCCGCTCGCGCCGCTCGCCGGTGCTGCGTCGCTACGCCATAACGCACGCCGTCTTCGACGCGGACATATATGGAGCAAGATCGCGCTCACAGGCAGCTCCGCTTTACGTAATCGATATTATTGATTTTTCTACCGTATTAATTATCGCCTCGGTCCGGTTCGACCCTTCTGGCGCTTTTCGGACCGAGCTTCATCGTGTTAATGGACTCTTCTCGGATATCTTCATCCGCCTCGGTCCACCAATCATGTCAAATCACCAGAAACCTTCGTGTACTCTACATTTAGCGGGTTTTTTTAGAAAGTACACGCACGCTCGAGGGTGTAATTTTTTCGAGAGTTATACAACACGGGCGTCTGGTGCGCATTACGCCGATTGCGCGACGCCGGAAAATCTGCTTCGTTGCGTCGCATAAAGCTCGATAAGCCATCGCCGACACCCACGGCGCCACCTCCACGCGACACGACGAATTTCCGAATAATCGATTAAAATCTCGTTAATTAACGTCTCGACGCCGCCGCCGTCCAATCTCCATCATTTATCACATCAACGCTCTCGCCCCTTTCTCGAGCCATCTGCGGCGGCGAACAAGAGAAACGCCACGTCGAACGTGTCTCGACTACCTTAACTTGTCAACGCCATTCCTACGAGCTAATTTTCACCCGAAATCTTAATTCAATGGTCGTCATCAGCGGGGGTAATTAGCGTGTACAAATTACAAATCGCGCAGCCAATAACCAAACACACGGCACGTTCGTTGCTGTACGAGACTCGACGTATTTCCGGTGTTACGCTGCACGCGCTCTAATATCTCCAGCACACCGCCATGTCCGCTCGAAGCCATTAATCGGTTGCCTAACCCCCCTTGTTAGTTTTTCGAATTCGTGAATCGCGTATAATCCGATGCGGCCCCGCCGCATCTTCCACACCACCGGAAGCCAAATTTTTTCCAATCTCGAAACCAGGTGAAATTTACCTTTTGGGCGTGCGCAAGTGTATCGCCTTCGATGATGTAATCCGCCGTAATGTGGTACACGCACCTCGAGGCTGCGTAAAGCCGCCTAATGACAAAGGATTCGCGCGTTTCGTTGTCCGATACGCGTAAAAAGACGGTGACCCGCGATTACCTCGCCAAATGCGACATTATTACGGGTTAAATTCTTCGCAAATGTTCGATTCCGATATTCCGAGCTCCGTCGGTAATTCCAAACGAATAGACTTTTCGATATCGATTCACGCGACGAAACATTTCCCATACGAATGTCGCATATCTACTCGTAGCTTGCAACAGGAACCACGCAGTTTGCAAAAATTTAAAATGTCGAAACTCCTTCGAAAAGGTCGTATTTTACAGCTCTTCACAGCGCCTACGCACGCCTCGAGCAAACGCGTAAAAAATATCATAACTCCTTCGATATGGTTAATAGGCAAATTTTTCATAAAAGATAATTTATAGCTCTTGCCCAATATTATGTAGAAATCTTTCATATCTCATGTTTTCAAAGAGTCGAAGAGAAAATCCGATTTAAAAGCACACCAACCCCTTCAATATAGTCGATAGACAAACTTCACGCATAACATCTTTCGCGATTCTAGACGAAAACTGCAAGATACACCGCGAGTAAATTTCATTCAACACGTTTTCAAGCAGTTGGAAATTTGTCGAGCTCCATTTGTGAAATTTCACGAAAATCTCGATGTATTTTTTTTGAAAATCCTTCCAAGTGAAAGTTTCGTGGTCACTTTCAATTACCTCCAATTCAGCTCTCTCCATCGATATCTGCACTTCTTCCAAATAATGTCTACTAATTCCGCAAAAACATCAAAACGAGGGCACTACCTCATCTCACCTCACCTCACCTCACCTCACCTCGAATCCGCAACTTCGCAGATCGACAGAACGAATTTTAGCCATCGCGTCGACTCCTCCGAGAAAACCTCGTACAACGCAAAAAAAATCCAAAACCTCAAACACGCTCCGACAATTGCACGAATTACTCGATCGTAGGTGGAATACGGCGATTCGCGATAAAAATCGAGAAACCTTATTATTACTCGAAAAGACCAGAATAAATTTCAGCTTTACTTCCACGACAATTATTTCACACCGTGTATATTAATTTCGTGAAAGTACACGCGAGTAATACATGGCAAAGGTATTGGTACGATGCCAGATACGCAAAAAAATACCCAACCTTTCATAAATTCTATTCCACGCCTTGAGAAAATTCTCACCTCGAACACGAACCCTCTTACCAAAGGTAAAAAAAATCCGCTCCACGCAAATCTCAGCAGAAGGAGGCGAAAATTGGAAAAAATTCCGAAAAAAATTCGATACTTACCCAACTTGCGTACGGAATCATGTCGTAAATCACCGAAACTCTCGATGCGAACTTTCCACCCACGAACACTTATTTCGCTATTAAACACACGCGCAGGTCATCAGCGTACAAAACAATGACGATGAAGTGAACTTAGTTAAGCGTATTACCCGAATGAACCGGTCCGACTGATTTATAACACGATCGTAAGAAGAGAGTGAGAGTATTATGTTACTCTAGTTAATCGCGCGCGCCTTCGGATTCGCGGCTATTTTACGCGTATTTTCTGCGCTCCCTTCTCCCGTCCCTCGGGTTCCGCGTCTTTGTTTACCACCACGCATTGGGTAATTTATTGTTTCGCGATGCGTCATTTTTTTGCGATTTTTATTCGCCTCTTAAATTTTCCCCCTGCGACCAATACGACCATACGTGCGCGTATCGCATATCTCGTAAAATATCGTTTAATTGGGCAAGGTTACGGAATCGTATTCGCGTATACGCAATGTCGTTTAAAAGACGTTCCCGTTTTCCTCTTCGTCTCGTCGCAGGTAAACCGGTCAACCCTTTTTTTTTCTTTTTTTTTTGGCGGTAATTCACACGGATCGTTTTCGTGTTCCTGGTCCCCGCGGGTATACGCGAACTTGAAAATGACACCTTCCACAAAGGGGACGGGTTCGCGGATAAATTGATTTTCCGCAGGTGCAGGTGCAGCCGCGATACGATACCTCAATCATGTCAACATATCGTCGATGGGTGGTACATAGTACATACATGTGTACCTTTTTGTCCGACGAAAACAATAATCAAAAACAAAAGGCGTAATAATGATCAAGGTACGAATATGAATCAAAATAGCTCTAAAATTCGTAAAATACCTCGTAGCAAATGACGCAAACACGCCAACAGCTTACGTCATCAAACTACACTTGGGTTGATGGCGTTATCGATGCGATTCAGCGTAAGTTTTGCGATGTTTTTTGAAATTTTCGATTTTGCGGCGGATTTGCAAAAGTGATCATTTTGTGATGACCTTTGGTGTAAATTTTGAATTTTCTCTACAGAAAAAAAAGAACAAACCTATTTCAACACTAATAAAATGATAATTTTGGACACATTTCTCACTAAAATTCCTAGGAAAATGCAATAAAATAAAACGTAGAAGTAGTGGACTTGGAAAAAAAAAGAACTGTGGAAAACGCAAATCAGTTTATTAAACTGGCGCAAACAATTTTTCAATTTACGAGATTCAAAATGTATCTGAACAATCGAAGTGATTTACAGATCATTTACTGGTGATTACAAGTAAGGCGCTGTAATTACCGGTAAATACAGGTAAATTACCGTTAGTTACAGGAAATTTACCAGTAAATACTGATAATGTATTTTAATTACAGGTAAATACGGATAATTTACCGTCAATTACATGTAATTTACAGGTAAATACGGTAATTACGAGTAATTTACAGGTAATACGAGTAATTACGAGTAATTACAGGTAAATACGGTAATTGGTAATTTACAGGTAAATACGGGTAATTACGAGTAATTTACAGGTAAAATACGAGTAATTACGAGTAATTTACAGGTAAATACGAGTAATTTACAGTAATTTGACGGTAAATACGGGTAATTACAGAACATTTACCAATGAATACGGATAATCAAGGGTAATTTATCAGTAAATATGGGTAATTACAGGTATTTTGTCATAAATACCATAGGTGGTAATGCGGTGATTTTTTCGAGGTTTTCCAACGAACTAACGATTTTTTTCTACTTTCTTCCTGGCAACACTGTTTAACATCCTACGACGAAATTTCTTTATAAGTCGCCAGTAATTTTCACCCAACTTCAATTCTAAAGTAGTTACGACGCTGGGAAATATCCTCATTTCGACTACTCTTCAGCCCAAGTCGCAAAATTAATCGAACTTCAGACAATTTCACCCTCACGAATCGCACCGTTGACTTTCATATTTTCCACATTTCGGGCAAAGTTCAAGGATACACGAGACCTCAACAAGTTCCAAATAAGGATACGCGCCTCCTCAACGAGAAGGTACGTATTTACGCATTCGCGTCCGATCGTCGCGAATACTCGGTGCACAAATTACCACAGCGCAGGGTAGGTACATCGCGGGCAAATTCCATCGATTCGCAATTATAATTACGCCTTTGAAGCGCCCGGCATCAATATATGGATTTTACGAGTCGACCCGCAGTCCGCATTACGAGCATACTTTGACGATTCGCCGAACGAATGCGATTCGATTGATTTATAATCAGCTGTGACGCGAAGACGAATACGCGCGTTTTGAAATCCCATTTCCAAACAATGAAGAGTAATACGATGAATAATATACGAGATACGTATATAAGCTAATAAAATGCGCTTGGGAATTACATCACGGCCGAGGCGATTGCATCGCTGCCATCGATTTATCCAGTCTAGCGAATACTCGCATCACCTACTCGTACGTAATACGCGAATCGTACTACATCCGAGGCTGCGAATACGCGAAAAATACTCAATTCGCGCCAATAATACCGCGTCCAGTTGAAATATCCGTATAATGCTTTCGTTCGAAAATAATCACCTAATATTCGATAATATGCAATTGCAAACGGTAATTTATTCCAAGTTCGTATAGACGCTTTCGAAACGCCTAAACGTCGTTCTATTAATACTAAAAAAAAAAAAAAAACCATTTGTACTGAATACGACACCGTGGCGCGCAGTGCGTTTTTACACCGACGACGACGTACGTAATACGCGCCACGCCATCGTGCCCGGTCACATTTTCATTATCATACCTTTCTACGTCCGTCGCGAGCCCATTCCGATACCGCTGCGAGCCAGCGATGCCGCCCGCGGACGTCGTTTTCCCTTTTCTCTGCGCGTTTTAACCAACGCACTACGTGATATTTCGGATCAAGAGCCTCGCGCCCGCTCTTCGGGGTCAAGATTGGACGAACCGGGTTGCCAATTTCGTGACGAAATATTCCATGGTCAATGTTCATTATATTCTAGGAACGCGGCGCCCGCCCTAGCATCGTCCGCGTAGCGTGTTCGACGTGCACCATCTGTATACGTATTACGGCTCAAACGAAATATTGTGAAATTTTCACGTTCCTTTAAAAGGTCCATTACGGTCGTGAGATCGTATAACAAATTAACCGCCCGAGTGGCCGTATTATCGGGTCAATATTGATGGACTACTATTCGCGTACGTCGCCGCTGCCGTTGCCTCCGCTTCGCGATTTGTACTTGTATTTTCGTCATTGGTGATTGCTACTTTTTCATTTTTTTTCCCCCTTCAATAGCATCGCCGACGCGTAGATGCGAGTAAGTTTTGTTGTTTCGATCAAGGAAGCAGTGTATAACAAACTAGTTATTTGCATCCGTGATTTCCCAGCTACCGAATCGAAATACCTTCGACTGGAGACAGTTTTCGGTGGTATTTTTGATTTCGACAATTTCCGGATGTCGTCGGCCATCATCGTAAAACTTCCTCCAAAAAAAACGCATCTCAAGTACAAATGGAATGGTGAAAATGCTTTCTTCGATGCGTCTCAACATATGGGAGTGTTTTCACATATCTCGACTACTTGCGACGCCTAAAGGCTCACGTCGAATTCAAGATCGAACGCGTTCGTTCATGTTCGGCGATTTTCGTAGTTGCTCGTAAATCATCGCGTAGCCTTTGGCAACTTCGACAATTTTCGTTCGCTTGAATTTGGGTAATTTTACAGATTTTACTTGCCCAAAGAAGTTGACAAATTTCAAGCAATTTTGCGTTTATTTTACAACTACGTACTTCGGTTTGGCAACAAGTCGTTAAAAAAATCTATCGCAAGTGCTGCAACGCCTAGCGCCGAAATATCAGCAACGTGACAAACTCCAGAATTACGGCGTCTTTAAAAATAGTAGGTAAATATTGACAGAAGGTTACCACAGTGAGGATAGCGATCTGGAAGGTACGTCCTAGACCTTGCATACTCCGGCGTTCGTATTCGATTCGCTCATTACGCATTCATAACTAGAATTCTAAAATAACAGATCTTGGCGACCGTTTACATTACGAAGACGCGTATCGAGTATGAAAAATAAAACTCACACGCCTTAACAACGGTAAATATACGAATCCTTTTAAGTACCTTACTAAAATAATACCCAGTGTGAGACCGACCTCGTAATTACAATCGCACAACGCTTCTTCGTTATATCCTCCGCACAATGTACGACTATACGGTCAACAATGTACAAACACTATTGAGGATAAAGAATAATAAACGTATCGAGGACAAATCTATACATTTGAAGAGCAACTCCGTAAGAATGTGACTTTTAATCGAACGTTCATCGGATGCGGACCTTTCATCGCGGATAAATACACCATAGAAGGTGGTTCCGCAATTGGCGCAAGTGCACAATGCTCGCAAGGCACCACGTAAACAGCGTTTCAACACACCGAATCCACGGTATTGTTTCGCGACACCTCTCGTTCAATTTCCACGTTCGCCTCTGGCGTCGTCTTCTCGGACACGCATTGTACAGAGTAACTCTAGCCTTCGATTGTCCGCGCTACGGCATCGATATGGCCGTCAATGTCCAGCTCCGTCACATCTGCTTTCGGTGCGATCGCACACCTCCGCTAATCACGTCAACTTCAAACGCGAACCGACAGCCGAACTCCATAACTCACAGCGTGATCTCGACGCGTACTCGTACGAGTGTACGCGTATCTAAATAAAACGACGTAATATCCAAAACCCGATCTTCGATTCGTTTTCCGGGGCCGAACAGTAGGTGTTAAAGGAGACCACGTCTCGTAAACCATCCACTCGAGGGCATAGTCTACCGATAAGAAACTCGCCCGCTAACAATTTCTCAAAACTGCGTGCTCGTTAATTTAAGCTTCGGCCCACCTTTTTCACGTATCCCATACCTGTCACTCGACCGTCGTAAATAACTCGTTTGTATAATTAT
Organism: Maconellicoccus hirsutus; assembly: GCA_003261595.1. Classification (NCBI taxonomy): domain Eukaryota; kingdom Metazoa; phylum Arthropoda; class Insecta; order Hemiptera; family Pseudococcidae; genus Maconellicoccus; species Maconellicoccus hirsutus. The sequence goes on from QBDW01000244.1 coordinate 24,117, forward strand.
TATCGGGCCGACCGACGGTAATTGGCGAATTACGAGCACGGTAGCTCGATGATTTGCGCGAGAACCTACACGCGCAGCAGCCGTCGTCGTACATTGTTCTCAGACTTCGATCCTTTTTTAGCTTTTTTATTCGGCTTATTTGGCGTCACCGCCTAATTCGGATATGATACGCCGCATAAATATGGCTCATTAACGGCATCGCCCGTTTGAATTGTACCCTCCACAAGCGCTAACACGGCGCGTGCCGTCAACCATTCTAACACACGGTAACTTGGAATAGAAAACTTATATGACGCCGATGACGTTGCAGTTGCATATTTGTCTTTTTTGAAGGCGCAAATCAAACTACCATCAGCGATTTTCCTACAAAATTCAACGAGCAACGGGTTTTCCTCCGTTACATCCCCGGTCCGCACAAACGCAGGTACCGGGTTAGCTTCCCGCGAGGAACGAGTGTCATCAGTCGGCGCCGTGTGTTAAATTTGGCGAGCACAACTCACCTCATCCGGCAGTTGACCGGTTGACCGGGGAGGAAAAGCTACAAGGTGTACACGAAATGCAATAGTTCAAAGAGAATGAATCGCATGGTCATCCCTTGAAGCTGCTGCTGTAGTTGGGGTAGCATTCGATCGGCGCGCTGGCTCGATGCGCGCAGGGTTATAATACTTCTTATATTCATCTATTTATTCAGTTCCCTCCGATTTGAACGGAGGCTCATTGCTGTGGGACCACGCGTGAACCGGACCGCAGGTTATACATTTTCAAACATTTCAGTAATACAGTACATCACATGCAAGCATACCTGACCTTCTTTCTCCTCCCAACCTCAAAACAGGAGAATGTGTCTCTTTAGCCCATCAAACTCAACCACAACATGACTGCGGAGGAAACGCATAAACCAAATTGCCAAGTGCAAACTCAACGCACTCGCAATGACCTACAAAGAGTCATCGAGAACACCGGACAGAAAAACTACACGTACATATAAAAAAGTAATACTAAATGCTTTACACAATATACAAATATGAAAAAATAACTCCTCGCGTAAAAAAATGGCAAAATAAAAAAATCACAGCTAAACATCGATTCGCTTAAGATTATCAATAAATAACCTCATTTCAGTTGCCGACATCAAGCGTTTTGTGAAAATGAGAAGTCATTAATAGCCGGAGCTCCGTTTGGGATGGCGTACTGCTTAATGAGCTCATCCAGGATACTTCTGTTTTCGGGAGCAACATTTGAATTGCGTCTCACAGCCGCTTGCTGAGGCGCGTCTTCGGGTTGAGTTAAAAACAAAACCTGCGGTCTGGGTTTGGGCTTGGGCTGGCTTCTCGCAGCGGGCGGTCTAAACGCGGGAGCTCTCTGATTACCGAAGTCGAACTGATTGAAATCGACCGGTACAGGGGGGGCCTGGGGGAACTGGGGCTGTTGGGGAAACTGAGCTTGGGGGAATTGCGCCTGCTCCTGGAAGGCACTGGGAATAGTCAACGATTGCGGGAACGGCCTCGGAACCGGTTCTTCGGCGTTTTCATCCGGCTGGAAACTCCTCTGCGGGATTTCATTGGCTCTGAATTGAAATTGCGGCGCGTCCCTGAGTTCGTTACCGAGAACCAACTGCAACGAGTTTATATCCGACGGAGTCGGTGGTCTGGGTTGTCTTATCTGTACATCTTCCGGTTCCCGGACGAAGTACGGTTGCTGGGGTAATTGCTGGGGTGGAAGCTGCGGTCTGGGAGCACGTTGATCGACGGCGAATTGTTGAACGGGGCGTTGAGGTTTGCGTTTCGGAGCCTGGGGTGGTTTGGCCGGACGTACCGGTACCGGGACGAAACTTTGTCCGTCGTCTTCGGCCGAAGGATCACCGGAGCTGTCCGTATCGTTACCGATGGTAACCGGAGGTATCGTGATACCTTCGCCGGCCGGTTGAAAGCCGTATTTGTTGGCGCCATATTCGACGGTGCGAACTTTACCGCTGTCGTCGACGTAGCCGTATTTACCGATTACTTCTCCGGTGGCCAGTTTCGTTTCAATTTTAAAACTACCGTCGGCTCCTTCGAAGCCGTATGTATACGAGCCATCTTCGTTGTGCCTGACAATGAGTAAACAAATTTCAATCGATGAGTACTTTCGTAGCGTGATCCACCTTCGAGGTTGACTTTTACACGTAAATTAATAAACGCTCGTATACGACCCCGAGCGGACATTCGAAAAACCCACGTCAATTCTAACATTTTCCTTCGCTACGTCGACTCGCAAGTCGCACGCAGCTGCTCTCTAAATTATGCAACTCGTTTACTTCAAAACTTTTAAGCAGCACGCGAATACGAATACCCATATCCTCTACCCGAGCCACACACACACTGCGCCGTAATCGAACGGGATTCTTGCTCATACCTAAAACCGCAGCGACGATCACGTACACACAGACACACTTACACAGCCAGATGCGCTCGCTTCGCTCGTCCTTATGCGGTAAACTTACGTGAGAAAACCATTACGTAATACGTTCACCCATTTCTCGAAAGCCTGAGACCGCGTTCTATCTTACCTCTTATTACACGGATCACTATTCGAAATCGTTTTCATAGCTGATCTAATTTCGTCGTGTCTGCGAACATAATCTGAAAACGCTACGCTACGCCGCGCCATGCCGCAGCAACACACGCTACCGCGTTTATACGTAGTCGCGCAGCTCGCCCAACACTTTTATGAATCTCAATTAGCGCTATATCGGGCGCGATTACTTTCTATTTAATATCTAATTAATAACACGACCTATCGTTCGACTACTCGTGTACCTGCGCGCTCAAGGGGGCGTCGTATTCTTCCCGCTTCCCGCTTCCTCGCCTCAGTCTCGCAATTGCTTCTCGTTACAATTAATCACAACGCGATTTACGTAACCGCCGCAAACATATAGGTCGATAGGCCGCCGCACATTACCCGCCAAAACCGTCCGTATGCAACTAAAACTACACTCGGCGTGCGCCTGCGTCTTCCACGTTACCTGTTTATCTGTTTCAGAATAGGCACAGGTGTAACTTTGGGTTGACTGTTGGCGTTGGCGATAGCCGGAGATCGTGGCCTGGCGGCGGCTCGCTGCGGTACAGCAGCGGCCGGCAATCCCGGTCTGGGTGATAATTGGAAATCTTGGTAGTCGACGTCGGCGTCCGCTTGGAAAGACGCGTCGTTAAGATTCTGAGCCGACGTTAATGATGCAGAAAGCACCTACGAGCATGCGTCAATATTTAATATCTTACCGCGTTACGTAGATGTACCACTACCTTATCGGTGAAATAAAAAAAAAATGTAGAAAACAAGCGAATAGATCGTCAGAAACAAAGAACGAAAGTCAATGGGAGAGGAGAGCGGTTCATATTTCGTTACCAAGTCACCACGCTAATTTGCTTGAATTTTTTCAGTAAAAAAGTCTTCCCAAAACGAAAAAAATGCACCCCTAAAAGATAACTACGCAAACGGTCAAATAAGGGATTGTAAAATCATGAAAATGTTGAATAAGATGTGCCGGAATTTTATCGAAAAACACGGTAAACGTTTACTTATACGATCAAAAGAAATGCCGCGGAAAGAAAATCATAAAATACAAAACATAAAAAATTGTACAAAATTTCAAAAAAAGGGGCACCTTGATTGCACAAGTTTGGTGATCGTGAAGAGTACAAAACAGGCATCAAAAATCTCGCCGAATAATGCATTTTCAAAAAAAATCAATAAAATTAAAAAAAAAGTTACGAAAGTGATGGAATACCTAAGGTATAAAAAATTACATCATCTAATTTTACACCACTTTGAAAATTTCCTTCTTCTTTATTTTTATAATTTTTTTTTCATCCCTTCAAACTAAAATTTCAGAAATTTTACCCCTCTCCCTCTCTTTGCCAATCCCCTAAATAAATCTAATCTCTTCGCAATTCAAATCTACTCGATTTAAGTGCGATCACAACTTATCAAGGTAACAACGCCCTCCCACCTTGTACCCGGATCCGCGCGCGTAATTCATGAAGGAACTCGTAATAATCGTTTTTTTTTTTCACCATGTCCCTTAAGCCAGATGATAACGTACTTCCCATACAATCGAACTTGATACGCAAGAAATGAAAAAAAAAATCGAATTAAAAATACTGCTTAAGCGGTACGCCTCTGTCTACGTCGAAAAGAGGAAACGAACCAATTACAAGTATAATGGAATGGTCGGACGACACGAGCTTTTCGATACAAATCCACCAGCGAAACATATCGAAGACCGTGAAACACCGCCGCAGATAACGACGATAATGGCCATTACTCATTAGTCAAAGGTCGCGTACTCCTCGAAGCGGTGGTTACCCATTGCCGTATATCACCATCGAGAACATATAACATATTCAATTTTCGAAAGAAGTAGGGAGGAGGATATCGAAAACATTTCACAATCCTGAACTATTCTTAATAATTTTCTTAAAAAATTAAAATTCCGCCAAGACGAATCATCCGTCATAAATCACCACACCCTCGGATAATTTACAAAATACAAAAATTCATCTCCTACACGTTCCAGCCATCGCCCAAATTTTTCGCAACGGGCAGTCTCCCGATAATTACGGTGGCTGTTACGAAATACATCGTCAAACCGAAAGATCCGCTTAAGTCATAAATTTAAGCCACCTTCGCGCGTAATTATCATTCCAAAAAATCCCTGAATCGCGCCAGAAATCCGGTCGAGCAGATGACGGGGCCTTCAAAGCCACTCCAGCCGCTCGCCCAAATCCGCTTTTTGGACAAAAATTACGCGTAAAAATGGCGATAAACGAAAAATCGTACTCACCAGACACACGGCGCTACACAGTAAACTCGCATTCATCGCGAACTTCTTTATACGTCTACGACTAGAAGCTAATTGCACTACTTTTAGACACCGCAGCCAAACTAATGCAGCAAACACAATTACTCTCCGAGGCACCCACTAGATACATTATTTATATACATCCAAGGTAAGATCGTACACTCGCGGTACCCCTTGACACCCTTTCGTACTAACACACGTTTTTCTATCGTCTCTCTTCTTCTTTCCTTTTTCTTTCTCGCATCGGCGAAACGGTTCGAAGTACGATGCAAGGTAAAGCAACGTATAATTTTTCGGCCACATGGCCGCTCAGCTTTGTAAAACGATACGTCATATTTGCCAGAAAAACCTATTTTCAATTAAATATCGCGCCCGATATCGGACGCGTATTTCGCGCTGTATGCGCAGCGCGCGTACAACGGCTACGACCACCTTTACACGCACACAAACGCGAATCACGCCGACGACACGTTTTGCGCATCGCGTCGTCGTCTCGGTATCGGGTTTTACTCATCTACCGAGGAATAAATAATCGAATGCGTGAGTTTTTTTTCTCCTCTTCATCTTGTACGCGGTTACCACGCCGATACACGACGACTTTGTACTCGCAGACGTCGTCGTAATCGTCGCAATCGTCGCGTGCACCAGCACACACATGTCTCTCGGTACAACCACCATAATCGCCGAGTTCTTCTAAATTGATCAATTTATCGCTTCGGGAGGTACCGGACCGCTGTTACGTAAGCGTACGTACGTGTACACACGCGTGTTATGTAGTATGTACCTGCATTTTTCTCTTTTCACAAAAAAAAAACCTCTCTGCGCTCGAGAGAAACTGTTACGCCGAAAGCGAACTTCGTGAAAAATGTCAGCGTCTGTTGCACTTGTCGTACTTTCTGGTTTTGCTGGCCAAAGAATGCGTCGAAAATTTGAAAAATTCTCCAAATACCTCGTCGCAGCTGGTTCCTTTTATCGAGGACGGAAAAGACGTCAGAATATGTATTTATATATATGTGACCTCATCACGCCACGACGAGCGAACCGCATTTTGTCAAATTTTGAACACGGTAAATTACCGATAATTACCGCAAATACGGAAAGTTAATGGTAAGTCACTCAAAAACCGCAGATTTATGGTAAATCATCATTGGTTACTAACTGTAAATCAACAGTAAATTACCGTAAATTGGTAGTAAAATACACAAAATTTCGGTAAATTACTGCAAATTATGGTTATATCGTTGAAAATTACCGGTGAATTACATAAATCAAATTACTGGTAAATGACAACAATCGATGGTAAATTACCACAAATCACCGATAATTAGCCCAAATTACCAGTAAATTATCATAGGTTACTGGTAATAACCATAAGTTATCGGTAAATTGCCACAAATTACTGGTAAATTACTCCAAATTACCGGTAAAAAACACAAATTACCGGTAAATTACCGTAAATACTGCGAACTTACAGTAATTATTGCCACTTATCAAAATTGTATTATAAAATGACATTTTTAACAATTTTGCTGTGACCCGCCCCCCTCACCCTCGGAAAAACAATAAAATAAAATATAAATTTCGGTGCTTTTCTAACACAGGGAAAAGTTTAAAAGTTTCAAATTTTCTTGTCTTCTTTTCACCTCCTTTTCAAAGGACAACGCCCAAAAGAGCCCAGATTTCCTTGCACATCACCTCATTCGACGCTTCACTCAAACTCGCTACTAAATGTGAACGACAAACGAGAAAAAACTAATTTACTCCCGAATACATGGTCGGCGGCGTCTTTATATCGAACGATGAAACCATGACGAATACGACGCTTTTGTTCGTACGAATAATCGAACTTCGAGTACAATCGCAATCACAAGTTTATGCACCTTCTTTGTGAAATTCTCGGTAAATCTTATTAACTCGCGTCCATTTCTGTATTTCGGGCCTAAGTACTCGTACTACGGAGACATCTCGCAGCAATTTTAAATCCGGGTCGCTACAGGCGGTAGCGCGATACGTATTCGAAACGAATTTAAAATCGAATCTACTTCGCGTTCGCAAACTTCCTACCACGCCTCTCTCGCAAGGTTCCACAGCAATCGAAAACCCATACAATCACTGTCCTCAGTCAAGTTCACATACCTTGGCGCAACCGGTTAACAAACGTTCCGTGTATAAGTAAAGTACGACCGAAAAAAAAAAAAAAAAAGTATAATAAACGAATACGGCTCGAATTTCACTATCGTTATCGTATCTTCGTCTTACATTGCATCATAACGTAACCTCCGCGTCACCCTACAAACTTTTACGATGTTTCGGGCGAAGGTCTTAAATTGGTGTAATTAGAGATGGCCCATAGGTGTTGCTCGTTCTCATCTTTCTCGCGCGTAAAAAATTCACCGATGCCGGTGGCGTGCTCCACTTATAACGATGTTACTCGCCGTTCCACTCGATTGGATTTCCGATGAAAAAATTATTCAATGACGAAGCAACTGCCCTAATTGTCAAAATCCAAGGTGGACGCTGACCATTCGTTCGGTATCGATTCACATTCCACATAGGTAGAGGTACCGCCATCCACCATAATTAGTACGTAGATATTTCACGCTTTATCGAATCTTTCTTTCATTTTACATTCGTACGAGATCCGCTTCGCCATCCAAAGTTTCGTAGTATCTGAGCAAACGTGTAACAAAGAGGTAGAACAAAAGCAACCAAACACCCACCGTGTTGGGTATCAAATGTGATTAGTTTTTCGTGAAAAACGCGAATATCGAAGTATTTCCGAAATTACTCCCAATCTGAAGTCCTAAACGAGCCCGATCACCTCAAAACTCAGACAATATTCATCCAAAAAAAAAAACACACACCACGTTGGACATCGACTGTGGTTCATTTTTCGCTAGAAACAATAATTCGGCATCGTTTTCACGGAGCTCTTACTTCCACAATTGCGATCTGGATCTGGATTCGATCACAATCGAGGCGCAGCAATCGGAGCCGGAAAAAATATACCGGGCGGAGTATCACTTGTGGATAATTTTACATGAAACTTACGAATATTATTTTAGTTTCATTCGAGTTCCTCGTAGTTCTCTTAGTGTTAATCGGAAATTCGTTACGAAAAAAAATATCGTGTTGGGTATCGATTGAGTATGATTTTTCGCGAAGAATACGAATATGACGCGATTTCAAGCATAAAACTCAGAGGTAATTGAAAAACCTACTCCTACGCTTCGAAAATCAAATTCAACGGACACGTGTCAAGTGGCACACCAAATCACATTAATTTAGCACAAATATAATAATCGTTTTGAAAATATTTTTCATTCGACGGACGATTCTGATCCCGGGAAAAGATATAAACTCGAAGAAATTCTGAAATTAGATAATTCCTACCAAAGCCTCATTCAGGATACATTCGACGTACAACGAAGCAAACACTTCGAGGTCATAAAACACGTTAAATAAGTTGCCTACCCGACCGCCGCAAATAATGCAACTGAATCGTACAAAATTACGAGTATTTTTATTACGAGAACATACAAAATTATTCTGAAATTATGCGAAATTAAAATTAAGAAAATTAACATTTCGTAGCTCTGCGATTAATTCGATGTAAATTGATTTTATACAGACTAGATTAACCCATTATTTCCCCTCCCGTAACAATACGCTGTCCGATGATTAATTAGCTTAATCCGACACACAACAATCTAAACGAATATATGGAAATTAAAAATGAAAATTCAAAAGGATCTCTCTTCAAAACAATACCTTATAATTAATCAACATCTACCCGGAATAATTAATCGTATACGATCCGCTGAACGGATCGAAATTGGTAGCGGGATGTCCTTGGAAAAGAGCCGGATTATACGCCGGAGCCTGCGGTCTATACCAATTATAATCGACGGGTTGCTGATTGAATTGCGACTCGAATCTGAAATCGGCTGGTTGAGGCGTCGGAGCTTGGGGCGCGGGCGCCGCCGGAGCTGGTCTCACCGGCGAGATCTTCGGACTAGGAGGTCTGTCGGTTTTATAATAAATACTCGGGTCTTCGCGGTATTGCCCGTCGTCGTAATCCTCCACGCTATTGCCGTTCTGTACGTGCAGCGTCGGCGGCGGCACCGTGATACCGGGACCGACGGGCTCGAAACCTCTGCTGCTACTGGCGCCGTATTCGATTTCGCGCAATTTACCCGACTCGTCGATGTAACCATATTTGCCTTGGATTTCGCCGGCCGCGCTTTTCGTCTCGATCTTATACGAACCGTCGGCGTTCTCGTAGCCGTAACTATACGAGCCGTCTTCGTTTTGACGATTGATCTGCTTCAGTATGGGCACCGGCGTTGTATGCTGCTGCGTCTGGCTCAACGCTACGCACGCCATCCAAAGTGCTCCCTGCAACATGTCCATAAAAGCACAATTTTACAAATACCCGTCTCCTTTCCACAATCATCGAATTCGTCTAAGGCGTTCATTTTCGGTTACGTCCGATCTCCCTTCTTCCATCCCCGCCACGACATTTACAGCCTATGTATTTCCAAACACGTAACTTGGCGGAAGATCGTTCGGTTATACGAGCTTATGGTATTTCATTACTTATTCAACGGGCGCAAACCGTAAAAATTATCTCAATTGGTGCGCAAACAGACGCACACAAACACACACATACACACTCGTACCGAGCACACTGACCACGAAATGTTTCAGGTGAAAGTGTAACGTACTCGGCACATCGAGTGGGTATCAATTGACATAATAAAGGCTCCTTTTATTTTATTTTTTTTTATTTTCGATTTTAAAAACCTCTTTACGTAATGTATCCGCGCCTAGTTACACGTTAATACCACGTAATTGCGATCCGGCGTCTTCGTACAGCTTCATTATGCACGCGCCGTGTGATACGTGACCGTCATTTAAAACGCCACGATGACCAGTTGACGTGTCAGTGTGGGTGTACTTAAGGTAATTAACTCCTTGACGCGATGACAGACAGATTCTATGGGAGAAAGGCGAGACGAAGAGGGGAACTACTCAGGCCGTTGTACTTGAAAAACCATCCTAATGGGAAATTCAAATTTGGTTTGGTATTTTTCCCAACATTGAGAAGCATTTCCTACGTAATTAGGAAAGCTCTCTTGAAATCCAGAAAGGACAAACAAACGAGTCGTCACGTACGGAAATTCCACGTAACGCTCATGATTGTAACTTTTCGACCGTAACACAAAAATTACCCCATTTTAACAAAAATTAACGATTACAAAAAATTTTCAGCATGAAATTTCCCATAAAGTGATACGAAATATGATCCTACTTCGTGAAATGCCGTTCTCACCGACGGGATGAACTTTATAACGCTTTCTCCCCTTCCGTTTTCGGCCTCACCTTTTCTGAAAATTTTCGATTGTGCACCCTAAACACACACACACACATACACACGCGCGAAGCGGTTCGTTCTTTTTCTGGCAGAACCACTTGGGCGAGGGATTTTTCTAAAAACGTTGAATTTACTTCAGAGAAAAACATCAAAATTCTAAATAAGCTATCTACACCGTTGAAAAAATAATTGAATAAATTTTCCAAAATTCCAATAATGCAGCCAGCTGGTTTCGAAAATTGAAAAACCATTACGGGGTAATTTTTGATAATTTCCCAAAATTAGAAAATCCTTCGAATTTCTAAAAAATGTTGCATCATCGAAGTACGAAAACCTCAAAAAATCCGCACTTACGTCACCCCAAGCTCCAAGCTCAAATCCGATAATTCAGCCAAGCTACGGAATTTGAAACCCCGCAAAGAATTTCCACCCTCAAACAATACTAATTCTTATTTATAATTTCATCGCACTAAATCACACGTAGTAAAAATCACAATCGTACTTACCAAAACCACAAACATCATTCGGCACATGTTGCACTGTCGACAAAAACCACACGAATAAAATTACCCGCGACAAATTCTAATTACACTTGGGAAAAAGACACGTTCAGAAAAAGGCGAAGAAAACCCTATAAACCGGTAGCTTCGCCAACTACATAAACGATATAATTTCTCGCGGCCTCGTCGCTAATGCGTAATCACCAACAATGCAGTTCGGGCGTCTTAATGTATGTTACTCTATATTAAATTATATACCATCTACGCCAAGGTAATCGGCATACCATCGTATTGCCCAGACCGTCACCACCGAACAATCTTTATATAACACGTGCGTCGGCCGGGTTATTACTAATTTTTACATATACGTACAGCAGCCGCTGCTGCCTCCCGCGCAACCGTAATTAATAAACACCTCGAGTACCGTACGCTCGTTTACTCCTAATACGCGTACCTTTCCATCGACTGAACAGCCGCATTTCTCGAACAGGTGTCCCGGTAAATCGATCGAAATTTCCGCCATCGTCCTATGAATACATTAAAATCGACAACCGCGTTGCGAATGCGTTTTCTTTTTCGAAGGTCTCGCGCTAAAGGAAGAACAGCGATAAATTACGTTGAGGAAGAAACGTCCACGATCACTACCTCAAAAAACGTCTAACTAGTTTAGGAAAAAAAAATCCCAATATTAAAAACCAGTTTCGATGAAAATTGAAGAAAACGCCTTTGGTAAATTGTAAATCCTTGCGAAGATCTCATCAGAGGAAAATAATTCACCGAAGTCTCGATCAAAAACCACGAAATAATTCGTAGCTCCTCCCACTACGTTATTATTTTTCTACAAGAAGGCGGAGCGTTCTGAATGTGACGTCATAAATCCCGTTTACGTTCAATAATTTCACATACGCTCCGCCTCTTTTTGCAATAAGTAATTCCAAGGAGGCGGAGCTTAGATATTTCTTCGATTCAATTCGGTAATTCCAAATTTTGGAATTTTTTCAGAATTTTGTCAGAAAAACTCAACGATTTCGCATTCTTTCAACGCGCTTTCTTCGATAAAACGTGTTTCCCGGCCTCTCTATTTTCTTACGAAAACCCCATTTTGATATTTATTTACAAAACAATACACGAAATTCTTCTCAAAACCGTCGCACAGCATTTCGTAACAACATTCTGCTAAATATAACGCCAAACGATTGTTTAACGAAGATCATTTTGTAACGACAACGGCAACGACCTTATCTTCCAAGTCGTGAAATCAACTCCGTATTATCGCATCTTACGCAACGGCAATGACAATGAAATACACGATCCGCGACTCATTTATCGTGGATGAATTTCTTAAATATTTTCAAACTTTATCGTCGAATGTTTAGTAAATAAAATCTATAAACCATCGCTTTATTTACGCTGCATCCTCGTCGCAAAAAATTCTCTACAACAGCTACAAATTGAATTCACGCTGTCCCAAGACAACGACGCCGATCGCAGCATAGAAAGCTGAACCAAACCAGTATCGCACATCGGATGAGGAAACAAGTACGTACGCATTCTCCGCATCTTTCTGTTTAAAAATTCGCCAACCGATCGAGTTTTCATTAAGTCGCTTAATTATTTCTCTTTCATATCTCACTTAAAATTTCTGAATTACTTTTCGACACACACTCGTAAGATATATCTGGTATTTTTGTTTCTCCGATACCGTTTGCGATACCGTTATTACAATGTTACGTGGAATTATACTGTTAACAATGTGTACCCGATTCTGCGTCGTTTTTGGCGATAAAATTTCGGCATTCGGCTCCTCCTCTTGGAAACCGTCCAATTACTCGTTATCGGAAGTCGTCGACTTATCGTTGTCCGATTTGGAAGCTCTACTGCTGGACGACTCCGATGAGCAAGAAACTCGCGAGCGGAGTGAGTTCTCCGTGGCTGAGGACACCGAGCACGATACAAACTCTACGAACATCTTCGACCACGATTACCAATTCTTGAATGCTGGTTTGTTCAACGACACCGACGACGGGAACTATTCGACGAACGCGAATAGAAGCAGAATTTTCGACTCGGTTCCGGTCCTACAGACGATCGTGGTGTTTGATCAAGCCAACAAAGATGATGGAATATGGATTCCTTTAGAGATAATGTTCGTCGTAGTGGTTATATTAATTTTATTGTCGTTGTTGTTCAGTGTCGCATCACGTAGCTCGTATAGTAGTCATGGTACTAGAGTTTAAATATTATTTGTATAAAATCTTGAAACCCGCGTTAGTTTTTTCTTCGTTTTGTAACGGGTCATAATAATAAAAAAAGAACAAAAAACGGGGAAAAAAATTTATCCGCACAGGCGGGGATCGATTGAGCGAAACTACACTGTTTCCACTACTCGCCGGTAAAGTGTGTCGCGCAACGGTACTTATAATCCACATTTTTGAATGCGAAATTGCCATCAGTCGCTATTTTGCACTTTTTAATTTTCTTTTTTTTCTTTCTCCTCAAACGTGAATTCGCGATTTATCGCTTTTTTATCACTTCGGTGTTCTTATTTCTTTTCAACGCGAGACCGCGAAACATCTCCCTCTCGCGTATTTTTTTGATAGAGCGACAGGACACCACTACTCGTTTTCCTCGATATTTCCTTATCCTCTCCACATATATGGAACCTCGGTTCTAGACGAGACGCTTTGTTCGTTCGAACTGTGGAGACCACATTACAAAGGGGACTAATTTTAGTTGCTGTTGTATCTATGTTTTTGAAATACACGTAATTCTTCCCACGTGTACAGCTTTGGATTGTTTTTTTTTGCTCATTATTTAAATATTTTCGCCACTTCTACCACGCAAATTGCGCCGAGCGCGCTATTTCCAGGTAGTTGAGGAAGCCCTCAGACCTTGAGTCTGAAGGAAATAGGTAGGGACTCAAAATCACCCACAGATCCCCTGCGGTTTTTACTATAAAAACTCCGTCTGAATTTAATTTCGTATTTTTACATAATATCAGGTTTAATCAAAACAACCAATCGACAGAGCCTCCTAAAGTACATATTACATTTCAATAACACAATTACGGGTTACTGGGGTCAACCCGGTATGAACTGTCCTTCAAACATGACGATTTATTTAGATGAATAAACAAAACGACGTAAACCGTGTTTTCACTATGTTCGAATGAAGACAAAGGTTCCATCGAGATATCACGATACATTACAAATTCATCAACAAAATGTCAACACGAATACAAACAAGGTAAGATTTCGTAATCAAGACGTCTTTTTTTGTAAAACTGAGACATGAGGTTTGAAAATGTCAAAATTCAACGTTTCTCGACCACATCTACAGTAAAAAATTATTTTCATTTTGTCACCATGAGCAACACAACGCGGACTGAAAACATTTACAAAATTTGGCAGCAAAAACTATCAAACTGGACAAGGGGAACAACAGTAAGTGTTTCTATTTCATCACAAAAGTTCGCTCTCAAAATCAAAACTTCCCACGTACTTTTTTCACAGGACACCAAAATGATAAAAATATCCTCAATTCTAGCCATCCTCTACCTACCAGCTGGTCTATTCACCTACAAACTCATCCAAGGATACTCCTTACCATATTTGATAATTTTGTATTTACTCTTCATCTACAACGTCATCGGGGTCGCAGCCACAATAAACGAGGCCGACGCTCAACCTCTGGAAAACTTCTACTTCATGTCCTCCGGTTCGATAGTATTGATCTCTTTGCTAATCGCACACTACCACAAAGATTACCTATGGGATTTATACCGGCAAGTCATCGAGTATCAGAACACACCAGAGTTCAACAATCTATCCGACGCCATTATTCGCGGTAAACTAAAACTGATATCTTTGGTAATCTCAATTCCGGTACTTTTCATAATCTCAGTACCATTATACGCCATCATATTCACCGACGCCAAAACCAACGAGCTCATCGTGCTTCTATACCCAATGTGGTATCCGTGGACCAGGGACACGACCTCTAAGTACCTCTGCTCTTTAATGTTACAATTCATCTCCGTCTTGTATGGATATTACTTGATGGCATTTCTTTTGGGGTCTTTTGGTTTGGCTACTTTATTCATTCGCATACGTTTCGTACTTCTTGGACGAGAAATATCTCAAATTGCAGATACCGCTGTAGTCCAAAAATCCGAAACACCATGTACCATTTCACAGCATCATCGTCATCAAAAGATGTACGAAAAATTTTCACGAATTGTTAGCAAGCATATTGCCTTAATACGGTGAGAGTACAGTACCGCGAAAACGCAGTTTTAATCGGAAATACTGATGGCCGATGTGTTTCAGCTTCATCAGACGAACGATATCGTGCTTCACTTTAATGGCCAGCATTCTTGTGGCTTACGCTATAATGACCGCAGCACTATTGATTACTCTTTTCTTGGAGGTGGGTTTGAAATAAAATTTCATCTTATCGCGATTCCTACGATATGAATTCTCTTCTCAAGTCCCAAAGCATTCTGATTCACCTCTTCTTTCCTCTTCCACTGCAGTCTACTCTTATCTTCCTCCATTTTTTCCAGTCTTCGGCTCCTTTTTCTTTTGTCCTTCAGCATCCAGCAAGTCTCAACGTTTTAATTCATATTTGAATTCTCTTGGTTTCCCTTCTACATCTTATTCGCCCTCTTTGTGAACACTACAAAATCAAATTTTCTAATCCTCAGAACGACGTCAGCACGTTATTAAAAGTCAAACTGCTTTCTACATCGATAGTGGCCGTCATTTCACTGGGTGTTTGTTGTATTTGCGGAGACCTTCTACTGAGACTAGTACGTTCGTTCACTTTTCATTATTTTCGATAAACCGCGATACGACTCGGATACACAACGGTCGATATTTTTTTCGCAGAACCGCGACCTAATGGAAGCCATTTATAACACGCCCTGGTACACGTTTTCAATTAACCTACGCAAATCCATTGTCACCTTTATGATACAGAATCAGATGGAATTCGAAATGAATTCGTTCGGCATATGTCTATTATGCAAACCGTATTTAGGAACTGTGTTCAAATTATTATACTCTTGTATACAATTCCTAAGGCAGCGCGCTGATTAGCTCTTCAAATAATTTTTTTTCTTTTTCTCGAAATAAATATCTCGCACCATGCTCATTCATTAAAACTGCGTAGATAAGCGTAAAAATACATTTATGCACTACCTTCAATAATCCAATATAAAAATGTCCACAACGTTTCAATACGTAACTTACAACTTGTCGACGAAAATAAACGTCAAAAAATTCCAAAACAACCAAATTCCAAGCTTTTCCTCTAACGTCGCATGTCACAGATGTCAACTCTTCGAACGCGCTACGAAGAAATAATTCAAAATGTAAACAACACCGTGACAGAATTCGAACCACGTACATATTCCACTTGTACCTCGAATACACGTTATAAATTGAACAAAAATAATAATAAAACGACAACGTAAATTAAACGCCATCCATCCAGCGTACTCGTTTCACTTTCACGTTTAATACAATTCGATAACACGAGCACTCCGGAGTTCAATTTCACAAAATCTTCGCTAATGATCAAAATGAAGCATCAAGTTACCATAGACGATCTCCACACATCTTGGCAGGCGCATCTACGCAAATGGATAAATTCGGTAAGATACGCACCGCTTACAAAACATACCTACTCTCAATACTCGTCATTTCCACAGGACCCGATCACAATAAAAATATCGTCGATTTTAAAAATACTCTATCTACCCGCCGGCATATTCGTCTACAAGACGCTAAAACCATATTCCTACTTTTACCTCGTCATCCTCTACATCCTCTTCAGCTTCAACACCCTCGGCGCCACCGTCACCATAGACAACGAAAAAACCCAACCGCTCGAAAACCTCTACTTCATATCATCCGGTTGCATCGTCATCGTCTCGTTGTTAATCGGACGCTACCACGAAAACTACCTCTGGACCTTATACCAGCAGGTCATCCGACACCAAGAATCCGCCGAATTCGTCGACCTCGCCAATACCATAATCCGAGAGCGCATAAAGCTCGCGTTTATCGCTATTTTCATACCGATTTGCTTCATAATCGCTGTACCCCTTTACGCGGCGCTCTTCACAGACGCTCAAACGGACGACTTCATCGTGTTAATCTACCCGATGTGGTATCCTTGGAAGAGGAACACTACGCAGAAATACGTTTATTCCTTGATCCTGCAATATCTTTCCGTCTTGTATGCGTACTACTTGCTGACCTTTGTAGTAGGATCGTTCGTTTGCGCTAGCTTGTTCGTATACATACGATTTACCATCTTGGAACGAAGGATCTTTGGCATGGAAGAGGATGCCGCACGGAAAATACCCTCAGTACCAATGGTAAACTGTGTCCACCTGTTTCATCGACAAATGAATGATACCTTCGCATCGATTGTGCGAGATCATCAGGACTTAGTGAGGTATACACTCATTACACTCCTTAGGTTGAATCTATAGCTCGAGTCTGACGCTTTTCCATATGCTTGCAGATTTACCAGACAGACCATCAACTGCTTTACGTTACTCGCCTCGATATTGGTCACTTATGCTACCACCACCGCCGTTCTTTTGATCACTCTTTTTCTAAAGGTAGATATTTAATTCAGATACGAGGCTCAGCCGCAGAGCAGCTTCGACGCATAAATACGTTATCGAATTGCAGACGAACGTGAGCATGTTACTCAAAGTGAAACTAGCCTCCACTTCGATCGTAGCTATGGTGTCCTTGGTGGTATGTTGCTTCTGCGGAGAGCTCTTATCGAATCTCGTGAGTATCTCACTCGTCGTCACAGTTCCCCCGCACTCTGAAAACTTGACGTTGCTTCGACAGAATAACAAATTAATGGACGCCATTTATCACAAGCCATGGTACACGTATTCCATCGAATTGCGAACAAGTATCGTAATCTTTATGATACAAAGTCAAGCGCGTTATCAGATGAAGTTATTCGGCATGTTTCCACTCTGCATTTCTTACATAGCTCAAGCGTTCAAGCTGCTGTACTCCTGTATACAGTTTTTGAGACGGCGTGCGTCATCATGAGGTAATCCAAATGTTGTACATGGTCGAGGAAACGTTGACCAATTGCTCGAATGCAAAAGGAAACTTCAACCACTTGACAAACGTGTAATTATAATTGAATTTAATTAGAGGTTATAATTATGTTTCATTAAATTATTTCGTTATTTTCCGCTCGTAAATGTTTTGAAAGTTCTTCATAAAAAAGTATGAGAACCTTTTTTAAAGTTTTTCAACAATTAAAATTTTTCCCAAAACAATTAATTATTAAAAAGAAATTTTACGGTAGAAAACGTAATTTTCCATCGTTAAAAAAAATATGCGCAAATCGCAAAGCTCGCTCAAAACCTTTACAAGTCTGTTACATTCGACGTCGCTGAATCTCTGGTAGGTACATATATCTTACAACGTCAAGATGTCCATATCTACGATTTTGAAAGCTATCTGCAAACCACCACGAGCCAAAAAACCAGTAAGTACGTTTAATTTTCGATATTCCAAGGCACTCATCAATTTCACTTTTCCAGCCTCCCATTTACCAAATCGCCTCCATCCTAAAACTACTCTATTTACCAGCTGGCATCTTCATCGACGACAGACTCCAGCGGTACTTACGCGTCTACATGATCTCTTTATACCTGGGTTTCGGTTACAGCCTTACCGGAGCAGCGCTCACTTTACGAGATCATCGAACACATAGCATGGAAAACCTCTACTGCATGTTTGCTTCTACCACAGTACTGCTGTCAGTACTCTCTGGCCGTCACCACGAACAGTACCTGCGTAATTTACACCTCCAGGTCACCCATTATCAGAAATTCTATCATCAATTTGCATCCCTATCACATACCATGATAAAACGCAGAATACACTCGGTATCCGGCTTTTTACTCTCTCTGGTACTTGTCATCTTCGCGGCTCCTTTATACGCGGCCATATTTACCGAAGCGAAAATCGACGGCTACGCCGTGCTCATTTATCCGATATGGTATCCATGGAGTAGAGACACCATACGCAAATACGCCTTCTCTTTGATACTCCAATACATGTCCTCGTTATTGGGCTACGCTTTGCTTATGTTTTGCATTGGATCATTCGCCTTCGCCACCATGTTCATTCATGTTAGATTCGCGTTACTCGAAAGCAGAATACGTTCGATGAAGGACCGAGGATACGGTAAATGGTTCCTCATCCATTCGCAACAATTCATCGAAAACGAATTCGTATCTATTATAAAGGAACATCAGCAATTAATAAGGTGAACCGAAAAAAAATACTTTAATCGTACAAGCAGTAATTTCCCGTACTTTCAGATTCACTCGCGAAACCATCTCATGTTTTGTGGTAACCGCCACCATTGTCGTGACTTACGCATCCGTCAGCGCTGTCTTACTCATCACACTGTTTTTGAATGTAAGTTTCCACTCGAGATCACTTCTTCGACGAATATACGCTAATTTCTCATCTTTCAGAACAACATAAGTACCATGCTGAAGATTAAACTGGCGTCGTTATCTACAATGGGCATGTTATCATTGATGGTGTGTTGCTACTGCGGCGAGCTTCTCTCCAACGTTGTAAGTCATCCGTACGTCACCCTTCAACGTAAATTAAACAACGCGTCGTGATTTACTGTTCGCAGAACACCACTTTACAAAATGCCATCTACGACACACCTTGGTTCACGTTTTCTGCCGGCGTGCGCAAGATGATCGTCATTTTCATGCTACAAAATCAAGTCGAATTCGAAATGAAATCCTACGGATTGTTTAAACTCTGCATACCTCAAATTGCGAACACCTTTAAACTTTGTTACACCGGTATTCAAGTTTTGAGGAATCGCGTAAGCCACGTATAACACTTGGGAGGCATATGGCGGCGATAATTACAAAATATACTCGCTACGATGACTCGAATTCGCGTCTTCTTTCACAAATAATTATAAGCACTAATGAGGTTCTTTGCGATCGCATCCAATACGATGCGTCTTTACGACGAAGACAAAACGTTTTTAAAGGCGGAGACAAGTGTTCGTTACAGAGCGCGCGCAACAGGTAAAACCACTTTCTTCGATACGCTCCGCCCATTCAAGGACAAACCACCGCTAAAAGGCGTGGCCAAGTATTCGTTACAGAGTCGCCTCTTGTATTTTCAACTCTACGCAATTGCAACGAAGCTAGCGTCGATTTTCTTCGTGACAACAAATGAAACGAAGCCAATTTAAAGCAGCCCAAAACACATGAGCGAGTCTTTTGAACCAATTCCCCAACAAACGCTATTCGTTAAATCGCATTTATTAAAAACCAATCACCATCGTCGAGCTATAGTACATTTCTAGCCTGGCTCGTCGCTTCAACGCATCTAAATACAGCAAAACAACGCCATCACACGTTCTCGTCGTTTTGCATCCTCAATATAAACTGCAAAACCGAGTAAATATTTTTCAACAATGTTGTGAAAAATAAAAAATTAACGTTCAACATGTTGAAAGCGCGAATCCGAAACGGTAGCTGACATCTGGTCATCAAGATAAGCATCAAGTTCCTAAACCGCAACGATCTCTTGTACCATTTCGTATCGTACGCTTGTAACAATATTCCGGTATTCTGGAACACAGAATTCCTCATATACTCCTCACCGTGACGATATGTAGTGTGTACGCGTCTATCGCGAAGGTGCATCTACCGCAGACGTCACCTTACTTACCACGTGACGCAAAATTTCACCGATATAGCATTCGACAGAGAACAAACAAAACGTAACCATACTCATGCTCACTACCTTCAACTGATACATGTAATTTCCGGGACTCTGCGAAGCGAAACCATATTTCCTATATTATCTCGTAGCGTATACTACATATAAAACGCGATGCTATACTAAATCAACGGGTAGGATACTGGGTATGTTAGCGACAGTTCAACGCCTTCTATATGGCGATTCTGCAACCAATGCTACACAATCATAAGCTAGTTAGAATACACGTTGAAATGATGTAACTCCAGATGGGAATCCTTTCGACGTGAAACAACTTCGTAAGTCTTACAAATGAATACAAATCACTCATTCGCGTTACCAATCAATGAGAAATTCCTCAAGAGCGCCATCGCCAAACGAATACAACGAACTGACATCAACGCCCCAAACACATACCATTAAGAACATCGTTATCAGCAGCACGATACAACTGAACACAGCACCTGTGCTGGTATCCACGATACACGTACAGCAAGAGATGATATCATTCGCGAATCTGCAAAAGACCCATTTTCAATCACCTCTGCAAATCACTGCCCAGCACAACTATCAGGTACCTATTGACAAACTGATGATACTTCACGACCATCATCAGCTCATCAATTGCCTTCTGATCAGACCCACATCTGCGATTATACCGCAACGCGTCATACTGTTTCCTAACCCGTTCCGGATCCGCCTCAATGAACATCACCTTTCCATCAACCCTCTCCATTTTCTTGGCCAAAATATTACGGTGCGCTTCCAGCACCACGATGCAATACAACAAGAAAAATATCATGCACCCGACCACCGAGCACACCACCGACCCGGAGCACACTTGCAGCACGACGGTCCCGATGTACTTCGGTATACTATCGATCTTCCACGGATAATACGACAGGTAAATCAGCGTCGACGGAGATCCCAAATCCACGTTCGTACAAACCGCGTTCATAATCGGATAGACGATGACGCCGATGAGACTGATCACGATTACCGGCCCTAGACATACGGCTAATCTCTTAAACCTGGCATCCGTCTCGTCGAAGAACTCCTCCGCGGCGTATTCTTCGCTGATAACGTCGCCGTAGAAACGCTCGAAGATGTCTTCGTTTCGGCGCGCTTTTATCAAGAAAATGGTCGCTACCGTGGTGGCGATCACGTACATCGTGTTGTCCAGCACGTACAGAAGCGAGTCCAGACTCTCGTAGCCTTTCACCTGGCCGGCGAATAAAGTCAAAAATACGAACAAGAAAGCCGACGTGTATCCGCGCTCGAATCGCTTCCTGCCTGGCTCGATGAAGATACCAAACGGCACGAAGACCAGTTTCAGGAACATTACTGTGATCTTCGACGCGAATCGGTGATCGGCTGGAATTCACACGTCGAGGTACATACGCTCAATCGCCCATATCGCAACAAATTTTTCAAGAAAACAGTATATTATGTACTTACAATGCGCCCTCATTTTCGTCATTTCAAACCATTTGCTTACTATAATCATCCATGAAACTGTCATCAAAAACTCACAGAACCACTATAATCGCCACTCGACACGTTCGCGTTTATATTTCATCGAATTAATTATAGCCCTTTAAACGCGTTTTAATTTGTATTTATCAAAACTGGCGTCGAATTACGTAACCTATCATTTTGACAATTAAAATAACCTGCCAAGCATTAAATTATTCATCAATTCCATTCGTGATTTATAAAACACGAAGAAGGAAATTATAACGAAAAATTCTACGATGAGGGTTTTTTAAACAAACGATGGATTTTCATTTTTCCATATCAAAAGTTCATTTCTTGCTCGAGAAAAAGCGTTACATATCTCTTAAATCGACCTTTCATTTTACCAACATTGTTCCCTTTAACGGAATAATGCTTTTTCGAAGGGTTTTCCACTGATTTTTCTCTTTCACCATTAAACTTGGGATTTGGGAGCAGATCCAGCATATAATTATTTCATAGATTAAAAAGTACTAAAAGATGAACTTGCTCTTCAATGAGAAAACACTTTCTATAAATCTCCTATTCGTTTAATTGCTTAAATTTACGCGTTTTATTGCGCTCCACCTCGTAAACGGTCGACTACACGCTGAAAAAAGTGCATCTTCCGCATTAAATCAATTCGTAACCGATATTTTCAATTACATTAATTTTTTATCTTGAACTTTGAACAAAAATTGCAACACCGAGAAGCATATTTTCGATATATACGCGAAAAAGCTCAACTCAATCGTGTACATATTGAAAGCTTTCAATTTAAACGGATAATGAGTGAATTCCATGAACATAAAATGGAACTGGCGCAGCTTAGGCGTCATTTCGAACCACTTCGTGTTGTAAATAATATCGCGAAACAACGCATTCTGCCAAACAAAGACTCGTATGAATTAAAAAAACACCTCCAAAAGCCTCACCAAACAGCTCCGCTCATTGTACCCACCAAATGTATCACCACTTCTCCGAAATAACAGTACATGGCGAATATCAAACATGCGAACAACTCCGTCGACAGGATTTTCACACGATACATCGTGTTCGCGTTCTCCTGCATTATCGACAATACAAAATTAGTTAAATTTCGCCATGTGCAACGAATCGTCATGCCCACCTCCAAGAACATGGCGCTCAGCAAAACAGTAGCGTCGAAAAATATAACCAACGAGTTGGCTGCGTAAAAACTACACGAGTCTACGATATCTTTGATCAATCTGAAATACAACGTTATTTCCCATTAAATTTTATACAATTGGCAACATCGTCACGTATTTCGCACCACCTCTAACTTACTTATGAACGTACTGATGATGTATCAGAATCCGTTTCAAATCCTCGTCCAAATTCTTCTCACGTCCAATTCCCTTTCTCAGGTAATTTCTCAAATCTTCCCATTCCAAGCATCCGCCAAACCCTTGAATCGCCATTTTACGCCCCCTCCTCGTGCACAACCTCCTCCTCGTCTCCACTTCGGCAACCAACATCTCGAAATATCTACAATGCGCGTTCATCACCACCATGAAGCACGTCACCAGCAACGTCGAACCGATCGCGAACGAGTACAACATCGTGCCGATGGTTAATTCCAACGCCATCGTCAGCAGATACGCCTTCATCGAGTCAATATTCCAAGGAAACCAACAGGGAAACATTAACGTCGCCGTGCTACCGAGCGGCTCATCGGTAAATACCGCCGCCAATATAGGCACCGATAATATAAACGAGAACAGGCACGAGAATATTACGCCAATTCGCAAAAAATACCGTTTCATTATATCATGGGCGATACAAACGAATCGTTCGTCTTTCATGTCGTCTTCGACTCGTCTCAAAATACTCAGAAATTTACGCTTGTGAATACGCGATATCCAGAAATTATTTATCACGAAGACCATAGCACCGACGTAAACCGTGTTATCCATTATAAACACCTTCGAATCCAATTTCGTGTAATTTTTCAGCTGACAAAAGCTCACCGTCAATGATATCGCGCTCACCAACACTATATAACCGATTTCGACAAATTTACCGATATTCGGAGTGATGCCGAATGGCAGCAACGAGATCTTTATCACCGTATCTACCGTGATTCCAGTCATTTTAGGGCGTCAAATGCTGAGAAAAACCTTTTCGTCGAAATAACGTCTCGATTCGGCGAAAGTTCCACGCTTCTTTGAACGAATTTCACAAGTTGGCTCGAAAATAAGCGCATATTGCGGTTAAACGTTCGACAAAGGTAATCGCATGTTTTGCTGGTTTTATTATTCCGCCAAATTACGAGTTAGAGTAGCTGGTTAATTTTGATATGAATTTGTTACGCGGGTAAATACATCGAATTGGACATACGACACCTTTTACTGCGCGTACGAGATCCCGAACCTTATATTTTTCGGTAATTTCGCTGGTTGACATTTTATAAGCAACGTTTTGTGGTTTTTTCCGTCAAATTTTCACGAAAATGACAAAATTTTCGCCCACAATTGAGCACGACTTTCAAAAAAAATAAATGTTTAGTAGATTCACCGCGGATTTTTTTACTTCGAGCAAACATAAGATGGTTTATGAACGAAAGAATCGTACAAAATCAAAAATTAATTCATACTAATTCATCGCAAGCAAGTTGTTTTCAATTATTTCAGCATAAAAATCCAAGTGAATTGGAAAAGAATCATATTTAGAAAACGATTTCGTCACGATTGACCGAATCTGGTAGTAATACGAGCAAAATAAATATTTCGTAGAATTGATAAATCATACTGTTCAAATGAATCGTTCGTGAACGACTGAATCGAACACGCGAGATGAGCCGTTCGTTCGACCAAATCATATACATTTGACCATCGTTCGCGAACAACAGAATCATACATAACGGAAAATAATTCGCGGATGACCGATTCATATGCACCTGACCATCGTTCGCGAACGAATAAATCATAAAGAGGAAGGAAATCGCGTCTACGTTATTGAATTATCGTCACGATGGATTCAGGGACGTAATCATTTTTCGAATATATCATTCTTGAATCACCATATCGTTCGCAATGATTCCGATCAAAATTCTCATCAAATCCTTCTCCCATGTCTTTCAACCTAAAACGAAAAAATTCGAGTGAATACAGGAAACATTACGCTTCAAATACTTATCGCCACAAATTCTCCGATGCAATATCGACCCCAACGCAACGCAGCATCCATTTCCACAAATCACGTTCTGTAATCATGGCGCGAAAACCTGGGCACCACGTCGATTACGCCACTTCTGACCACTCGGCGTAATTCGCATCATCGTCACCGAATTTACCAACACGACAGCAGGTCAACGTGCATGCACGTATGGTATACTCGTTCTGTGCCGCTTCTGGTATTCCCGTTCTTCGTAAAACGCGAACAATGCCTGTGGCCTTACGTCGTCGTGCCGCTCGCACATCTACAGAATCTGTAATCAGATATTCGTCATAACATTTCAAGACTAGTTTTCACTTCCAGACGTATTTCGCGTACACAATGCACCGTCCAGCGCCTCGATCGCCACCGATGATTCAATACCCCTCGTTCCACTTGGGTAACGCAATCGATCGCAATTATCGACGAGCGCTTATCTAGATCGCGATCGATACCCACGACAGAGAAACAACGCCTTCGACCCGTCAACTCGTCAACTTCGCCAGCGCGATGAAACAATTGCCTA
The DNA here is from genome assembly GCA_003261595.1 of Maconellicoccus hirsutus. Classification (NCBI taxonomy): domain Eukaryota; kingdom Metazoa; phylum Arthropoda; class Insecta; order Hemiptera; family Pseudococcidae; genus Maconellicoccus; species Maconellicoccus hirsutus. The sequence goes on from QBDW01000244.1 coordinate 49,831, forward strand.
CGCAACACGCCGTGTATCCGCGCAAATTATTGGCCACCAAACGCCGACTTTCGCCGATTACGTTATCACGAAAACAAACTAATCAAAATTATCAATTAAAAATGGACGAAACGGACAAAAATTCGTTTCACAGTATCGACTCGACGCTCAGCGGAACTCGCTGCCGAATATGCTTGCTAAACGAAGAAGAGGCCAGACGTAAAATGGTGTCGAATATTTGCAACTGCAAAGGTACCGTATCACGCGTATTACTCTACCCCAAATTAACTTCGCCTCTTCTTCAGGTGCTTCCGGCAACGTGCACATAGAATGCTTAGAAATGTGGATCAGCTCGAGTAATCGCGACCACTGCGAAGTATGCCTCGAGAAAATCTACATCGAACGAGTACCCAAATTCGGTGTTTTACGTTCGATACCCATCTTCCTGTACACCAGCCGAATCAGCCAATTATTCATCATCATGATCATCGTCGGTATCCTCGTCTACGCCACTTCCATGTGGTACATCGATCGATTACACTTCAAACACGATTCGGGCGCCAACAAGCTGATCGCCTTCGTCGCCAACCTATCGATTTTCGGATCCGTGTTCATCATTTCGTACTCGCCACTGCTCTGTTTATACGTTTGGGACCTGTGGAACGAATGGCGCCAAACGCAATACCGATTAAGGATCTCGCCTCGCGTGCAACCTGTTTAACCAGCGAGTATTCCGTTGAGTCGTGCCTGCCTCCTACTTTTTTTATCGAAAAATAACCATCAAAATTTTCAGTCACCTTTTTACTTTCCTACTGTTCGCGATATATGTATTTTTATCGATCGATACGCTCGATAGGTTGCATACTCGTGTTCGATAACATCTCGTCGTCGATTCGTTACGTTACGTTACTACGTTACGTTACGATTCGCAGGCAGTAGTTCTCAATTCTGTTATCAGTTATTAAGTCGATTTGTTTGCAGCCAATAATACCTATAACGTTTTCCCCTCAAAATCGATAATCGTGACATTTTCTCATAAATTACCATTGTCGTTCTAGTCAAGAAAAAGTTGGAAAAAATTTCAATTTTATCATTCGTTTAGTTACTTACTTACACGCAAGCTTTAGTATTGTTTTACAAAACCGTATTTTTTTCACTCAATAAACGTAACAATTTTTTATTTTTATTTTTTTTAATTTCAAAACAGGCAAAAAATTAACAAAATTTCTCCATTTCTGCGGAATTCACGTACTGTACGTATGTAGTATGTACAGGGTGTTCCATAAAAAAAATGAGAATTTTTCAAAGAAAAAAGGCGTAGAAATCCACATCACGTGGATGCCCCGTGGTTTACATATCTTTAAAATTTCAGGTGACGAATAGTTCAAAATTTCGACAACATGATATTTTAGACTTGAAAAAATATCGAAAAAAGAATGGTGAGGAAGAGGGGATGAGAACAAAAATGTACTTTCAAGAATTATTCAACAAAGAAGTTGATATGCCAAAAAAATGAACAACAAACAAACAGTCGTTCGTTTGAGGATTTGATAATCATTTCCCGAGGGTGGGGGGGGGGTGGTCACCCAAAATAAGGTTAAACTAGAAGAGATACGAAAAAAAAACTAAGAAAATTCGATCCCAATTCTCCAGAATTCACGTTTCGATGATTTGGCGGTCACAAGAAGTGAGATTTTTCACATCGTGATTTTTATTCAAAACTCGAGGTAAAACTTTTTTCAAAATCAAGTTAAAATTCCATTCAAAATGTAATTTGGCCTACTTCTAATAATCAAGGCACAAAAAATTCGAGTTTTCAGGCGAATTTCCACGAAGCAAAATGGAAAAAAAGATTTAATATATTTAATTCGACTTTTCCCAATGTTATTTCAATTTCAACTTTCATTCGAGCCCCTCCCCCTCCCCAATTTATATTATTCGAAGCTTAGACATGCTTGTCATGATTTACAACAGAATACTTCTAAAAACGAAATTTTGCCAGCTTTTCCTTAATTACGTAAATCGAATCTCCTTCTCCACAGAAATCCTGATTAAAATACCGCATAAAATTAACCCATCAGCGTTTCCATTATCTTAATTTATTTGAAAGGAATTAAAACACGATTTCCTAATAGAAGAAACACCCGAAAAATATACTCGTCAAAATATTCCCCTTTATTTAAACATTGATCGTTTTAGCGCTTGACATTGAACAAAACAAAGGCTCCAATTACGTCGTTAAAACGCCTTAAAAAACACAACCCTTAATTTCTTTTGCCGTCGTGACAAAACTCATCATTCAGTTTACTAATACACTTCGCGTTTCATTAATTATTCAAATACGAAGGGAAAAAAACGCCACTAGCCAGCAAACGAGGAAAAAAAATGACAAAACTCTTCAAAAATTTATACGTAAATAATTCTCGGAAGTCGTAATTTTTTACATGAAATCACGAAACAGTGTACGCCCCCCGCCTCTTGCACTTCTCCAGCGACGTGTAACCTCAATCCACTTTTTTCCAGCCGCCGAACGCGGAGTTAATCTCTTCCAAAATGAAACATCATCGACGTCGTGTTTTTTCTCTCAACTCGACACGTGTCGCTGGCCAGATACTCAATACAGCTCAAAAAAAAAACACGCAGACCATGTGTTCGAGTTCGCATAATTTCAAAGAGCTCCGACTTCAAGGGAAATTGCCTAATGATTCGTGATACTTCGCTTTTTTTGTGTTGGTTCGGCAATTCGAAGCCTCGTACTTCTTTCATTAAAAGAGTCGAGTATCGGGTCTTTCTAACCTTAATGCGAGTACTTGACGAGAATCCATCATTCGGAAGTCATCAATTCAACGTCTCTATCTCGATTAATTTAATTTTAATCCAATTTCGTCGTACGCCACCTTTTGATTTCTTCACATTTTTCGCATTTTATTAACGAGCTACAAAATGCCAACACCTTTACATTACTCGTACCCTTTATACAAACGTGACCGATAGAAATCCAAAATCCAAAAAATTCGAAAAACCCCATTCAAAGCTCAAAATCATCTTTCGCGATAAACACCTACTTCGAGTCGTCCTTTTCACCAAAACCTACGATCATCAAAAACGCTCATCTCCATTGCCCTGCCCCAGCACAAAACACCTATTAGGAAGTAGCGAAATTCCACAATTAGTTGAAGGTCGTCGCTGCCGTACACCGCCGAATACCCGAAGACGAGAAGAAAAATCACGAAAAAAAAAACACGTTATAATCCGAGCAACGAATGCTCCTCAATCTGGTGTAACTTCTCAACGCGCCTCCTCTTTTTTTCTCCAGCTCAAAGTCCAGCCACACATTAGCGCAGTGCCCAACGCACAGGACACGCCGCGTAAAATCGACCACGACCACGACGGCGACGACCCAATATGCGCTATGTTATTCGCCTCCTATTTAGTAGCAAATGCGCGTGTTCTCTGTGAAGCTGTGCTGTACCATGGTTCACTCAGGTTCTTAGCCATGAATCCAGCTGTACTGGTAAGTTACACTCACACACAATTTTTTCGTCGTATTGTTTCTTCGCGCCGAATCTATCGTTTATTTGTGTTTCGTGCGTGAAATTTTTGTATTTTCGAAAAAGTAATTTTTCCATTTTTTTCCCAAAGCGGAAAATCTCGCGATCGGAAAAATTTGAGGAAAATGCGGTGTTTCGGAGTAAACGGTTGCGACCGGTTCGAGTGTTTCATTTTTCATTTTATTTCGTATTATAGAGAAAATACTTTACCGCGATATCGGATTTTCACATTTTTAAACAAATCGGTGTAATTTTTTTTTAATTATTGCTCCGACTTTTTCTTCTTTTTTTTTGCCCCTTTGAAGTAGTGTTTTAGACGATATTTTCAATCTGTGATTTTTATTTCGTAATTGAACTGGTTAGTTTTACGTTTTTCTTCCTTTTTTTTTCTTCACACTCCAAATTGAATTTTCGAACATTCTTATGTTTTTTGTTTCAAGATTTTTCTTTACAGAAATTTAATACAAAAAATTGAACTAAAATGAAGTAATTTCTATCGTAATTTATCGAACAAAAGATATAAAATTTTGAAAAAATATTGCAAAAAAAACGAAAAAAGTAGCCACCTCTCCGCAACCCCTTCTTTGACTTCGCTTCCTTCAAATACCCAAACGTACTACATCTTTCCACGTTTCAATTCAGATTCGAACGTTGTATTATCTCACGTAAAACAACATAATGCCCTCTGTTGCGAGAGGGAGGAGGAGAAGTAAATTAATACGTTAAACTTCAAAATTCCTAATTCCAATACATACATCGGATGATCATTCAAGATATCAAAATTCTAAAATTAAATGATTTTCCAAGGTTTAAAAAGGAAAGAGGAAAAGAGGGAAGGATTACGATGAAAAATTTACTTCGCACAAATTCGATAATCTTAAAATACGATTATTGGGAATCAACTCCTTATTTCGATTAACGAATAAATTTTCAACACAGAAGGGGGGGGGGGGGTTAACGCTCTACTGTCGTCTTTCTAACAATCGTACTTCTGTCGAGATGACTAAAAGAAAATAAAAATGCAAAAAATAGTTTTCCACGTCGCTTCGGAAAAAATTCCTTAAGCTTCGAAAACCCCATATTTTCTAGCACCACCACCCCCCCCCCATTTCCCACTCTTGGTTACACATAGTCTAAGATGAACGAAACTGTACAAGATCGAATTTTCTTTTTGCGACATGATCACCGAAAATCCCACCACGAAAGATTTTTTCACTTTATCGCTGTACATAAATCAGATTGGGAAGGGGAGGAGGAGGGCTGTATAAACATTTCTTCGTCTATTCAACTACAAAAGCATATTTCAATAGGCAATTTAATATACGAAATAAAGAATTAAAAAATATGTAAATTAAAGTATTATTAAAATCATTCATATTCTCCCCTCCCCCCATTTCTTTTTCTCCCGTAAATTGAAAAATTAAAAAAATGCGATATTTTTGTAATTACAAAATACGAGTAATGTTTTTCAACGAACACAAAAAATCGGGTTAACAATTTTTTTGTGATAAAAAGTTAGAGAAAAAGCGGGAAACTTTCAGAATTTTATTCCTTCGACAGATCTTTTAAGCTTTTTTAGAAATTCTATACCTAAAATGAAAATAAAAGATCGCTTTCCATTTTACCTTGCCGCTATCCAAAGTGACTATAAGGTTTGCACCTCTACCCTCCACCACCACTCTGTCCCACCATATTTCGAAAACCAAGTCAGCGATCAATCTTTTCTCAAATGCAATTTGTAGATAACTTGGTGTACTTTAATGTAGATTGAAGCAAAATTATGATTAAAATATTCAAAAAAAGCTTTATTTTTAATCGTACCTAGCTCAAAATCTAAGCCAATGACAGCAATTCTTTTTGTACGTGCTTCGTAGAAAATTTAGCGCGTTTTAATATTGAAATGAACCTATTTTTTTGGTAAAACCGATTTCCTCGATGACATAAGCGACAAACTGATTTTAGGGGTTAAAACCGTAAAAAAAGAGAATTTGCGAATAGAAGGCGTTTGTCCTAGGGTGCATGCAGCTCATCCGCTGACTTCGAGCGTTCGAATTCGTTTCCGCGCTTTATTGACTGTATTTCGTCGATTACACTTATTTCCAATTTTCCTCGCAAAATACTCAAATCTCCCGCAACGATTGCATCCCTTACTCTCACCACTTTTGCACCCTTCAACGCCGTTCAACCAACAGCTAGGTCATCGGGTCCGGTTAAAATTTCACGGTTCGCCTTGCCAAACGTACTACTCCCTTCACCGTACATCGCCGATTGATAGGAAGGTAAAACGTCGAACGAAATCCATCCATAAACCGGATCGCACCGTATACCACACCTACTTCGCTCGTATTTCTGTCGTACTCCGTAGTAGATCGAGATACGTGCACACATTTTTGACACATCGAAAAATGTTCGATCGGTATTCGGGGTCGATGGCGAAATCTCGTAATGCAAATGTCAATTACACACGATCGACTATCGTTCACGACGGCACGCTTCCGCTTCGGCGGCCACAGCACCGCTCCCTTGAACCGAAAATATGGACCACCAGGACCGTGCCGCGTTCGAAGTGAACCCGCAAAAAAAGAATTTCGATTAGCGAACTTTTTCAATTTCCGCGCTCTCCTTTTTCGCCTCATGCGCGTGTCTGTGTCTACGTACGCGATTACACAACACCGTATTAACGACTCATTAAGCACGGTTTATACGTATTTTTAAGTACATATCTCATTAATCGTCTGCTTGAGCGCGATGATTAAACGATTTTAAATTACCCACTAATACGCGAAGAGCGTTAGCTCGCAGCTTCGCAACAGCAGCCGTACACCTCAAACCTAGATACGCCCTATTGACTCCTCGCAGTGTAAACCCGGCGTACCGGTCGCTTTGGTGATTTCTCAAGGTCGCGATTCGGTTAACGATCCGCCATCCTCGATGGCTCATCATAAAAGCCGACCATTACGGTGCGACGCGACACATAGTCCGACCGAAAATTAGGCCAAAACCTATCGCTACCGCGAACCTGCGATATAATTAGAAAATGATCGTCGAGCAGCGACGGCGTGCGCGACGTCGTCGCCACGTCGTAAAAAAAAAAATCGCGCGTATACACGCGGCTCGCAACAGCGTGGGTGTGCTGTACATACACGTACATATACGAGTACGTGCGATCCAACACACACACAAGGTTACACCAGCCACGTACCTTTTTTTCGTTATCCGACACACACGCACACAAGCACACCGCCGCAACCAGTTCGTAATGTACGTACACGAAACGCGAAATTCTCCGCGTACAGGTCACCAAAAGGTTACTATACCACATACACCATACACGCCCCTAAAATTCACGTCGCACCGAGCGGAGGAGTTCTGATCCGACTGGTGGCCGCATACTTGCGTCCAAGATTCCGCCAGGAGGTCGTTTCCAAACTCGTTAATTGTCGAAAAATCAATTTCCAATATGCGAAACGCGACCGCCAAACGACCGCACCGTGCCGACAGCCAAAAATCACCCGTCGTTGTCGTCCGCAACCTAATCAACGCTTGGATAACGCCGCAGATTCCTTATACAATATTTCTCGTCCTTACCTATATTAATTGCACGCGCGATAAAACGTTGTCGATTCGTCGTCATCGCGGCCAGCGCTGCCGTCCATCGACGTCATCCAAATCCGTAATTATACCCGATCTAACGTATTAATCCGCCCTACGTCGTCAACCCCGAGCAGCATCAAGTCTTCGAGTATTTTTTAACAATAAATACGATCCGTTTCCGAGAATTTCCCAAATTCGTCGTATTATCGCCAAAATTACCTCCCTTTGCCCCTCCAGCTCTACTTGTGTCGCAGTCGATGACCGAATCTGTCACCCTTCCTTTGCTGAGAACCTCCTGCATCCTTCTACCCCGTCGTACGTGTCGTGCGATTTCATAAAACCGAAAGCATGAACATGTTGGCCAGCAACTGACGAATTTAGATTAACCCATGCAAGCCCCCTTTTTCCCATAGATGACGCTGTACATGGACATAAAAACGATCAATGAAAAAAGGTCAAATTTCAAAAGTTATTATGAGACCTCGATCGCATTCAAAATTTTTCACCGACTACCCCCTATCCTTTCCTCCTCATAAGGGGGAGGTGGTCAAAAATTACGAAACCTGGGAAATTGTCGAAATATGAAAAAAAATATCCGTTCAAAATTTTCCTCCCTATCTTCAATTTTTCGTCATCAGTGATTCCCAAATTTTGGAAGATGAAAAAAACGTAGAAGTGGGACAGGAAAATTTGTACTTGGTCATTGTACTTCCCTTGTCATCTTCATTCAATATCATTTTCATTTTTTCCGTTATCTCTGTATTTTAGAAATTAATTGATTTCTTAAATTAAAATTTTAGGCATCGTTGAAGAGAAAAAACGAAAATGCAGTTTCGCACGAATTTTAGTGTTTTCGAAAGCTATGGAACTTCGCTATTCTGGTCAGCTCCCTTCCCTCTCAACATGACCAGATAATAAATTTAACAAAAAATTATAAATCGTCAAACAGAGGATTTGCTACTCTGTTCACAACAAGACGAGACTCGATAAATTTAGCAGAAAATTTTACAGCTTCAAATATACTCGTAGAATACAGCAACCCTCGAGGAAAAAATCGCTAAAAATGACAAAAAAAATTTGAAACGAGAAAAAATTACAATTTACAAAATTACGTCGAAAATGGATTATTGGCTCATTATTACTGCGATAAAAAAATTCACAAGAAAAATCAACAATCAAAAAGTTGTCGGTGCTGATGCCACAATTTTCCAAAGAAAAATTTTCATTTATTTATAATAAACTTTTCAGCATTAGATGTGAAGCACGTCCCTCCTCCGTCCCCCGTTAGGATACCTATGAGCGAGAGCGTTCAGCCAAACATCCATTTTCTCCAGGACTTCGCAACTTCTCCGTATGCCTCCAAGCGACTCAAAATTTGCTTGCCGCGTACTTCACGAAGCTCAACCAAGACAATCCGCATGCCCCAATTCGTAATCTTCATCCGAGCGTATTTTCGGGAATTTTTTCAATAAACGAAACCAAACGACCACCACTTTAGCAGGCTGCAAATTGAATTTCTACCTTTTTCACACAGTAAATACTCCTCGTCCCCGCATCTTCGAAAATTCTCGCCTCCGTCGAAACCCGATTATGCTCACGCCATGAATCACCATCGAGACAACCGCGACCGTACCAGTCTGCGCTCGGCGCATCGTGCATCTGGCGCATTCGCACTACGCGTCACGCGTCTATCACCGTATCAACGTAGCGAAATCCTTGACCTAGAGGCGCAAACGCCAGAAACCTTGTCTTCCTCCGTCGATTATCGGGCGTCCCGCGTTCGCACGTCGACGTTTTTGAAGCTGCATTATGTAACTGGACACGCTCGTGGTGGCCGCGCCGCATCGCCATATGGCTTTATTTGTCTCGGCGACGGTGCGCGACACGGCGTTTTTCCTTCTTCGTATCCGTCTTCGGTAGATGACTATCCAAGGTACACCGGCTACGGCGCCTACGTACCGCTTCCTAGCTTCCTAGTTTCTTCCACGCTGTTTTTCACTCCCTTCGCGGTCATCGATACTGGACCTGTTCCAACTTCCGTCCGTTCGCCGATCGTCGCGCGCGATCGCAACCCTTCGTCGATCGTCGAACCGACACGGCGATTCGATCGCGTCGTCGTCGCCGCGCCACAACCGGTTCTGCATCGTCCTAATGTACTAAATAACCAACGTCGCGTTATCCGGCCACAATCGAGCGCATTTTTCGCGCATTCCACTCGACGACCGTCCGAGCCGCCGACTAATTAATCGACCGCCGTCGTCCGCTTACACTGCGGCCACGCGCCCATTAACCTTGCAACCTATACCGACTTCATTATAACACATCGCACACTTACGCTTCGCATTTTCTCCGTTTCGACGCGTTCACGCGTCGTAATCTCCTAATCGCGTCGTCGTCGCTTTGTTACGGCGCGGCGGCGGCGGCGGCGGCGGCGCACCAGACCAGCGAAGCCGGCCGAGAAGTGGTTTGGTATTCGCAAAAGGCGTACGGGGAAAAAAATCCAGAAGGGCGGGCGGCACCATACAAACCAACGTCGTAGTACGTAGTATATTGAATATCACACACTGGAATGCTGCGCCGCTCAAGGCGTCCTCCGCAATTTACGTCAATAAGCAGAAAATACTACCAACCAGCCGGTACACACTGGCGTCCTTTGTACGCACGCGCATCTGTGCTGGTGCACTGGTCAAACCATATCTCCATCTCGCGCCTTATGCTCGTCCTCGGCCTCGTCCCGATCACACAATCATCTCGTCGCAACGATCTCTACACATCTACTACGAATCGCGCGCCAATGCCCTAAACGCCACCGACTGCAACGTACTAATTAAATCGTCCCGATGACATGATCGATGACTCCGTCCGAGTCCGTCGTCTCTTCCTAGGGTGGCGCGTAATCCAACCCGTTCGCCGAACGAGGTACGCGGAGGCCCGCTTAATCGCGTACATCGGCTGCACCGTCGACGCCCGCCGTCTTCGCCGGTACTTCGTACCCTCGCGGGCATCGCCACCTCGCCGACTCTCGATCGCGATCTTCGAAGATTACGTGGAAAAAAAATCATCGTAAATTTCCGCCTATCAACCGAACTCGTCCGTAGTCGCCCCTCTTGTTTTTCGAGAGACGAACGATCGAGACGGAATTCCGTCCAATGAGATGTCATTCGTCTCGGATCGATTAACCTTCGCGTTCGCTTCGATCGCAATTATCCGCCCCGGATGAATCGCATACCGAAGACCGTTCCATATTTTCGTACGAAATTCCAGCCCGACGGAGTATTCCAACGATTCTCCAAATCGTCAACATCGCGTAATGCGATTTAAATCCACCTTCGAAGGTTAATTTCTCTCGTTCGTTTATCGAACCGAACACAGCCTTGATACACGGAGTTACCGTAAAGACAAATCGTTCGCGAACAACGAACATTTTTCGCCAACTAAGTCGTCAGAAACCGCTCTGAATGAAATCAACCAAGACAAATCATTTTTTGGGATTACTTCGTCAGTTTGGAAAATCGTTCGCGAACGAGTTATTCGGAAAATTAGATAAATTGTTCGTACTTCGTGAAAACTTTTCCCTCCCTTAGGTCGAAATTTTGGTAAAAGTACCGAAAACGCCATCCTCCGCAATCAAACTTGTACATTTTTCCATCGGTTTTGGAATCATGGACCATAATAATCCTAAATCTAAAAAAAACTTCCAACTGACCACCTTGGCGTCTATACGAGCACACTTTCCATCATCTTGTTCGCAATTCTTACAAAGACCACATCTCGTCCATGAAAAAATCCAAGTTTTCCGCCGCATACACGTTTTCCAGCAGGCCGGACAATCGAAGAAAATCGATTACTTTTCCGAATTCACGGTATTCTCGGAATCGATTAGACATACCCATACGAATTACTTCGCGACCTACGATTCAACGACAAAAACCGACGCCACACCGAGAAAATTTTACCTATTTACGTATGAAAAGATGGAAAAAAAAAACCAACGCGATTCCTTCGTCTACGAACCGCGACCCGACTCTGCCCCTCGTTCGTAATAAGTGTAACATTTCTCCGTTCGATACTCATTTTCAGCTCCCATTTCACCTTCGCTTATAATTCCATATTCCCGTTATTTAATACCGCGAATATAGAACGATACACGAATAACGAAAGCAGAAAAAAAAAGTTCATTACCAGATACACCATTTTTTTTTTTTTTGGACGCAATCGCGACAAGGTTATCGCCTAGAATGTGGAATAACAAAAAGAACCCGATACCATTTAAACGAATCGAATAATAAGAGGGGGCGCGAAGTAAGTTATTACACACGTTAACACAAAAGTAGACGATCCATTGAACTCGCACAATTCCAGGCTTCGGTGTGTGTCGATACGTAAAAGAAAAATAAAAAAATACAGATCATAAAGGCGAACTCCAGAGAAGGAGATTACTACGCGGCGATTACAATGGCGCGGGGTTTCCAAATTACGTATATCGAATTCGTCGTTGTCGTCCGTCGTCCGCTGATGGGTATTTAAACGATGGGCGATTTTTTTTTATCAATTTACGCGTATCTAGTCTAGGTACCAATGACTTTATCGGATTCCAAACCGATTGCACGACGGTTTTCTTTTTTCTCACGAAGCGAAGGCTATACGCGGTCTCATTCGATCCACACAGATACGAGAGCTGCAGCATCTCGTACGCGACAAACTCGCGCTTCTACTTCACTCGTCGCGTCCTTCCCTCCGCGTCCGCGACCTAAACGAGTAAAGGCTGTAATTGCCAATACTACCACAAATAACCCAAACCAGCCGCATTTATCTCTTATATTGCGTCATAGCGCCGCATTATTGACAAAATAGTTTTCGCTTTTTTTTATGCACGCAGCAGTGCACTACTACACAACGAAATAGAGAAGCAAGACGAAGTACCACATGAAAGAAAGGAAGAGGGTTGATCGAACTGCATCTTCGACTTTATATACGCGTTAAGAATTTCATGAGTTTTTTTTCTTCTCGCTCTCTTTCATTGCACAAAGGATTAGACTCGTATTTTGACCGCGAAGCAAAACAAAAAGTTATGCATTTACTTTTAGAAAAAAACTCAAAATTTTCTTGAAAAATGTTTGAAATTCTAAAAAACAACACGAGTAAAATATACTCAGAAAAATGAAATAAAAATAATTACTCGATAAAAATTGAGCAATTAATCCAAAAAATTTTGTAAATTATATAAAACAGTTGAAAAACGAAATAAAAAACAAGAACGCTCGCAGTTGTTGAAAAAAAACGTCAAATTGAAAAAAAATCATCGACTATTTCAAAAAATCGACAAATTTTTCGTAAAAAATTGAAAATCGTGAAAAAACAATAAAAAAATAACAAAATACCACGCAAAAAATACAATAAACCGTCGAAAATCGTCAAGTTGAGTAAAAATACCGAAAATTGCGCATTTAAAAAAATTAAAAAACAGTAAAAAACGCTTAAAAATTATTGAAAACACAAATTGAAAAATAAAATATACTTAATTATTCAAAAATGCATGAAATTTCCATAAAACACATAAAAAATAGTGAAAAAACAACAAAAAATGATGAAGTACCCTTCAATAACATAATAATACGTCAAAAGTTGTTAAAATTGATTTTTTTTTAAATCGCATTAAAAAACATTAAAAAAACAGCGGAAAACACTTGAAAACTTGTCATAAAGTCATCAATTTAAAAAAAATCATTTATCCTGAACAAACGTAACACGTAGAAAATCGTAAAAAAAAACAACATAAAATGATGAATTAAGCACAAAAAGCATTGAAAAAAATTCAAAATTCGTTAAAAAATGACAAATCGATCCAAAAAACGGAAAATTGTACGAAAAATATTTATAAAAAACATGCAAAAAAGTGAAAAACTGTTGAAAAACAACTAAAAAAACATAAAGTTACTATTAATTCGAAAAAACTATAAAATTTTCATTAAAAACATTCAAATAACATAATGATACGTCAAGAATCGTCAGAAATTGACAAATTGGTCCAAGAACAGTGAAAATTACACGAAAAACGTTGAAACAACATTAAAAAACATCCAAAAGTCCTTATAAAATCATCAAATTAAAAAGGAATCATCGCTTATCCTGATGAAAAACATCGAATGTGAGTATAACACGTTAAAAATCGTGAAAAAACAATGTAAAATGATGAATAAGCCACAAAAAAAAGTGTTGAAGAACTTGTTGTTAAAAATTGATAAATTTATACGAAAAAAAAAAGTTGCACAAAAAACGTTTTAAAAATATTAAAAAAACATTGAAAAATGCTAAAAAGTTGTTAAAGTTAACGCAATTGAAAGGAAACTACCATTCATCTCAAAAAAATGAACCAAAATTGATTGTAAAACGTTAAAAACTGTCGAAAACCTACGAAAAATAATACATTATACACAAAAAGTATGAAAAACTTCAAAAATCAAGAAAAATTTATCGATTCGTCCGAAAAAAATAAAAATACGATAAACATTGCTCAGAAAGAGACTGAAAACTTAAACAAAAATTGATAATATTGTTAGCTGAAACGCCAATTTATGCTGAATTTGAACGTTTTTTGGCTTTTTGTGCATCTTTCATAGCTTTTCTTAGTTGTCTCACGTGATTAAAGTAATTTTTTTGAATTAATTGCTCAATTTTCACTAATTTCCTGGTTATTTTTTCATCTTTTGTTACTTTTTTACAATTTTTAATGTATTTTAATGGTTTTCGCGATTCACAATGTTCTTCGTGTAAATTAAATTACTTTTTTTTTGATAAACCATGATTTTTCAACTAACCCTTGAGGGAGCCGATAGCGTTTCCCTTTTCCAAGCGCGAAAATTTATCCGAAGGGTGCAGATACCAGATAGTCATAAGCTTTTCCACGCCGAAGAAAATCGATAAAATAAGATAAAATGCCAGTTGTTATCAATTGCAACACCCCCTTCATGGCATACCTCGCCAACCACCAAAAATATACTCATTTTCGGCATCTTTCCGGATTCGTCTGCATCGCATCCAAGGACACGACAAAAACCCATACACGTCGACTCATCCACGCGTCCCCACCGCGCACACTCAAAACAAGGAATCCGACCGATCATCTTTGCGATAAATCTCGTCATTTAAAAACATTTCCTCTATTTGATTTTAATTGTCGAATCATTTAAAATAATTGCCGGCCGTATCGCTAATAACGAGAACAACAACGTACCAGCTGCCGCAGCGGCATCGACAACCAAACCAAACGACGACAACGACTACGATGATGAAAAAAAAAAATGAAAAAAAAGCAGCAATAATCCTAATCCACCTCGCGAACGCACAGCTGCTGCATTACCAAACAAACCGCCATCGGCGTAACTGTATTAACTGTTGACATTAGCCATCGAATGCAGTTAATACCTTGCCCCCGAAGGTGTCCGTCCTCAAAGTTCGCATACGGTTACCGGCCTAAACCACTCTTCGGACGTGACGTTAATGGGCGACTATTCTGTCGCGAAGCCAAGAGCACCTCCAGCTTTTACCTTGGCGAACGTCGAAACTCGAAACTACGGCCGCTAATATAACGACCTTGCCCGTAATCACGCTTAAATTAGCCTCCGTATAGCGCGTATATTACGGTCGGAGTCCGTCGTCGTGGTCGTCGTACGCCGCCAAACAATGACCAAAAAAGAGCCCCCACCTCTTCTTGTTTGGTAATTAATTTCATTTATTAATTGTCGCATTATCGGTTACAGGTAATATTATGGATTCGACTGAGTGTTACGTTTGGTTATCCGGCAACATTACAAGACATACGAACGATATCGAAGACTTTTGGGGATACACCGGTATCCAAAGGTATTTCCGATACGTTGGTCGCGCCGTCGTCCACCGCAACCGCAACGGTGCCCAGTATCGCGCCTTCTCCCGCTTCTAGTCCGTTTGATTTAATCGCGCCGCGTCGAATACGCGACGACGCCACCGCCGCCGAGCCCGATTACAACGATCCGTCGTCGTGGCCGCACCAGCAACGCATCATCTCCATCGTTCGAGTCTCGTCCACCTCCGTCGTCAAGCCCAAAATCGTCGTCAACAAATCCAACGAAATCTCCGTCAGCGTCAAGACCAAAAATAAGACCGTCGAGTACGAAAACTACGTGACGCCTTTCGTCTCGTTACTGCGCAAGAATCGCTTGGACGTCGACGAAGACGTACCGAAGATAGCCTCTCCTCGTTTTACGGCGCCCGCCAACCAACCACAACCCGCTTTGGCTTTCATCGGTCGACGGTACTACAACCAACCTCAACCCTCCACCACTACCGTCGCCAGCACCACCACCACCACCAACACCGTTACAAGTCGCAAATCCAAATCTTCTTTCAACGATACCGTCAATACCGAACAATACGCTGATTTGGTCACCGATCGCGTCTCGTACGAGAGAGATGCATCCGCAGCCGATACTTCCGCTCCGGGAACCTACGACGTCGCTCACGAGTCGTCCGACGACCAATACGAAGAAGCTCAGCAGTCTGAACACCTCCGTGAAACGTCCGAACGCGTCCAAGGTGAACCAGAACGAATGTACGGTGAACCGGAAAAAGTCTACGGTGAACCAGAGAAGGTCTACGGAGAACCAGAAAAGGTCTACGGTGAACCGGAGAAGGTGTATAGCGAACCGGAAAAGATTTACGGCGAACCAGAAAAGGTCTACGGCGAACCGGAAAAGGTCTACGGCGAACCAGCAAAAGCTTACGGCGAACCAGAACGAATCTACGGCGAACCAGAAAACACCTACGAAGAACCAGACAAAAACTACGAAGACACGGAGGAAAATTACGAAGAATCGGACAAGCCATACAAACCGGACGACCTATCTTCTCACGAGACGGTATTCGACAAGCACGACAACGACTTCAAAATACCCGACTCCGCCGAAAAGAACACCAAATCGTATTCCTCGTTCGCGACCAAACTCAACGACAAGAAATCCAGTTACATCGTCGATAACGGTACCTATCGCAAATATCGAGTCGAGGAGAAAACCTCGGACGGATTTATCGTCGGCGAATACGGCATGGTTAGTCATCAGGACGGCAGCCTGAGGGGCGTCCGATACACCGCCGATAGCAACATAAATCCCTCTCTTATTTACGAAACCTTAGTCAAATTTTTATCGCTCAAATAATTTTCTTTCTTTTCATAAGATAGCCTAATATTTTGTACGAATTTTTTTTCTACTTTTTTTTTTCAATTATTTTTTAATTACTCGTCTCTTTTTTTCTTTCGCCCTCTCCCTTTCTCCACGTCGCTCCCTCTGTTTGCGTTAATTTCAAGCGAACGATTTTTATAATTACTCTTCCCTCGCCCTCCTTCTAACTCTTGGACGACGCTCGCAAAACCTCGTGAATTGCGCCGCTTTACACGACCTACCCGCCATCCAAGGTCTACTCGATTTTTAATCGACGTGTAATTTTCGTCCTATCTTTCTGGCCGACATATCCATCGAAAAAACCTAGTGAAAGGATCGAAAATTATAGTTTCCTCGCAGATATAGAGCGAAATTTAGCCTCCAACGTGCTTCCTCGTCGGTTCGCTGCCGTCAGAGCGAGCTTCCAGCGTAATTTCCAAATCGATCGACTCACCGAGAACTACGAAAATCCAATGCTTCCACCCGAAAGAACTGGGTTAACTTTGCTACCCATTTCACTTCCTCTTTCTACCAAATTCTCGCTCATCCTCGCGTTTGTTTTCTTCACGCAAAGCAAGCTTGAAAAATACCAAAGCAAAGGCGAGAAAAATTCTCAACTTCGCTCACATTTCAAAGTCCTGCCACAATTCCTCCGCAATGTATGCAACCCATCCGACATCTCGGCAAATACCTCATTTCAAAGCCCACACGTTAACTTTCAATTTCTACGTTTATTTTTCCCGAAAACCCAGTCAAAAAGGGGTCAACATAGCCCTCGTTATGGAACCAGCTCTACACACCTTTCTCCATTAGTTCTCGACTCGAATACGCCTTCGTGCATCGATAAATCTCAACGATATTTGGTACGATTACGACGGTCGAAAAAAAAAGCAACACATAAACAAAAACAAAACTCGAATCTACGTTCCATCGAAGGCCATTTAAACAGCCGTACATCTATCGTCCGATTTAAACATACCTTCGAGCCGCATTTATTTTGTTTGCATACGCGCGAACAATGCGAATTATCCGTCGCGCGTCCGGTTACATCGTAAAAGTACAAGTTGTTATTATCTTTCCACCAAAAAAAAAAAGTAAAACCGACTCCGATAAAAATAGAATCGATCGAGTTAAACCTAAAAAAAAACAACCTCTTCTATTCTATAAATAGAATCGTTTATCGAGGTCGAATTTTCCTTCCAGGCTGCCGAACAATTTCCCCATTTTTGAAATACTATTCAAATTTCAAACGAAACATAATTTTTCATAACATTCCATCTCCATTACGTTTTCCTCTTCGATCGAATTATTGATTTAGATTTTTTCCTCTTTTTTTAGGAACTTTTTCAACGGTATGCGTTTTTTTTACCCACGATATATTTTTTTTTTTTTTAGATATCTTAGTTGTAAATATAATTATTCGAATGTGATATTAATTTAATTTTACCTTATCAAGCGATTAACGAGATTAAGTATCGTACGATAATATTATCGCGTATTTTTCCCAATCAAAGCATCGTATTATTTAGTAAACAATTTTGTACATAGTATTAATTTATTGTTGTGATGCCATTCGAACGAATTTTCTTTCTTTTTTTTTGCATGAAAAATAAACGAAAAAAAAAAAAACGTAATCTCGACTCATTTATCAATTTATTATTCGTGTAGAAAAAAATAATTCAACGACGCGTTTAGGTACTGCGCAACGCGCGCGAACCGGTTATATCTCTATCCAAGAGGAAATTATGCTGCATGCAAAACTGTATCACGTAACAATGAAGAAGGAACTGCAAACTTGAAATTTTCACGCGTCCATCTCCGCCCTGTAACGCGATGACCTTGCCTAGGCGACATTGTACTATTTTTTTTTTTCGTTCTCCCAACGATACAGGGTGATCCGTAAAATTTCAATATAACGGAGTCGAATTATCGTATTTTATTTTCGATTCGTTGCGATTTCTTACCAAATAAATACGTAGAATATGACAAATTTTTACGACGGTATGTCTACAGTAATTCTTGGTAGTTTGAATTTTTTTGCCACGGATACGATGAAACGGTAATTCGCCACAAGGCAACGAAAAAACCAACCGTAGAAGATTTTGCAAGAAATTAACGTAAATAAATTCGATTTACCAGTGAATCACGGTAAATACGTAAATTTATGGGTATTTATCGTGAATGAGTAATTTACGGGTAAATATCGTAAATTAATTGGTAAATACAGCGAATACGTAAATTCACACAGATAAATATCGAAAATACGTAAAAAATGTTGGGAAATATTGCGAATACGTGGATTTACTGGTAAATACGGTAAAAACGCTAAATTCTAAATTATCGTAAGAAATATACATTTACGCGAAAACGATCGTAAATATGATAAATTCACATGTAAATCACGGTAAATACGATAAGTAATTCACTGTAAGCACGCGGTAATTACACTCTCGTCGTAAAACATGTAATAATATTTTGTAATTTATTGGAACGATTACTCGGCGTGAATACCAAACACCAATCATAAATTACCGTAAATACGGCAAATTGACACGTAGATTACCGTAAATACAACGAATTTTTATTGTTTTAAATTTGAGGAAATTTCTAATCGATCGTGCTTGATAGATAAAAGATAAGAAACCAGAAAATTCTCATCGGCGAATAATGATTCCCCTCAAACTAAAGGAAGTAGGATAATACAAAGAAAACCCCGTGCAATCTGCTACCTCGGCATTTCCATCTTTCGGAGTTCTCGTGAGTCGTATGCTCACTCACATACTCCTTGGCTCAACTTTTTCCGGAAGATTATTCTCTCATATCCAAACTTACTTCGATACTCGACCTTCTTCGTGATCTCGCACTTATTTATTGTCATTATTTCCCCTGGATTCTAATCCGTAGGTCTTCGCCGCCTCGCCTCTGCTGATCACCTCATGGAAGGTTTTCATTCAGTTAGACGCTACTCTGCGGTTTCCAAAGTTTCCTCAAATTTCTTACGCTCGTATCTGTACATTACTTCGCGAAATCTTCTCAAACCATTTCGCTCAAGTTCACCGAATACCTTTCCGAGACTCGTGAGCAGCGACTCGGCACATCCCACATCTACACTCTCTTTCCACTGCTACTCCATCGTTCATTACTCAACACGCGATACGCTTCAAATGCGCAACACATTCTCAGCACGCCGAACACACGTAAAAACGAACACGCCGAAACTCTCGCACACCCCGCCTCACCTCCACACCATGTCGCGTACGAATTCCTGCAACCCAAACAAACGGCGAGCAGCAAAATACGTCAAAAAAAATATATCGGTCGTTACCGGCGACGGCGACAGCGACGGCGACAAGTCGTATTTACCGAGGCGACGATAAAATACCAGTTAATTTTCACCGGTATGCGGCATGCGCATCGATATGAAATTAAGCCGGACGAGCATCGGACAAGGGAGACGGTAAGCGTGGGCGTTTATTTTTAGCAACCCGGGTATCCAGTGGTTTTTCCAGTTTCTACTAGGCGTACGTTCTTTTTCGCCTTCCATTTCGACGGCTCTCGCTACAAATCGCGGAATGCACATTGTTCGCGTACTATTGAACTCGCGGGCGCCTGGCGCTTACTTCCAGCGGACGCAGGTCGCGGTGCCGGCATCATCCGGCGATCGCGTCCGTTTCGCCGATATTTTATCGTACGTTAACATTCGGTCGATGGCGCCAAATGCCCGAGTAGCCGAGCGTATACTCGTATGCGTGCTAAGTCGACCCTGCCGACGATGGTCGTCGCGCGCCGTCCTCTTACCGCCGGCCGAGGCGTCCGGGGTAAAAGTGGCGCGTAATATTAACGGGATTATCGGGTATCGCGGAGACGCGCGTATCACGCTGGTTTCCATGGCGCTTTACCTTCCTTTTTTTCTTCTTCTTCTTCTTCACTTGGAGATACCAGATCACGACAAATAAAAAGTTACGCGAGAGGAATCGTTTTTTATGAAGTGATAATCGTAAAAATAAAGCTTCTCGTTAACGAGCGATCGTCAAAACTCGTATAAATTGTAAATTTCGAAATGCTCGGTTAGATTTTAATGATAGATGGCCGAGCGCAGGGTCAAGGATACTCGACAATTCTGCGTTACTCATACGCGAGTCGTCGTTTAGACAGAAAAAGACATCTCCGTGTACTTTCGTCTTCGTCACGTACACCCGCGGCTCGTTCACTCCTCAAAGATGGTACCTGAACGTGGATGCTGGCGCGTTCACCAGCCAACACCGCTCACCGATCATGCGTCACAGATTACATAATCGTATTTCCGCCAAGTCCGATACCACATCATCGCTACCACCGCCCGGGCTTCTATTTCCACAACCTCCCAACACGCTGCCCGGGCAAAACGCACCCAACTCCGTCCGCACATCCACCACGGCACCCTCTCACACCTGAGCTACGTAAATTTAGGCAAATCGCAATCGCGTACATCGGTATCTGCTCTCAAGTCATCCGTTCCATCCTACAAATAAACCCGATAACCTCTCAACGCGGACGACCATCTTCATTTAGCGCGTATATTAACCTCGCTTTAATGATTACCTGGTCAGTGATCCGCGCCCGAGTAGAAAAAAGGTAAACAATTCGACCGGTAATAAACTTCGCGAGCTGGCCGACCCCGAATATACTCGTCTACGTTCGTATAGGTTTTCGTCCCGAAATACTCTATACGCGAAATTTACGACTCGCGAAAGCGCACGCCATGTCCAACGGTAGCCGCGGTCACGACGTTGCGAATGCCGCAGCCCGAGATGCGACCACGCGATTCCAAAACTCTGATAAGCGCGTGACCAAATATTCGCCGATTGGCTTGTTTACGGTGTTACTTCTTTCGTCCACGTCGTAGCCCATGAACCTTGCGTCTTCCGTCTTCAGTCTCTTCACGGGTCAAAATTCCATCGGAGAACTCTTCCGCTGCGGTCCATCTGTCGTAAAATTCTTCCAATACACCGGGTCTCTTGCAAAAAGAAAACAAACACTAACGCGAATTCTTGCATCTTCGGTGAAAATTTTTCACAAGCGATATAAATCACAGTTCATAACGAATCCGACAGCAAACTAAACTGTAAACGTCTTCTTATCGCGAATTACCGAAAATTACCGCGAAAAAAATACCGGTAAATTACACTCGTACACACGTGATGACGCAAATTATCACAACTTACGAGTATTACGTAATTCACTCGTAATAACTTACAAATTGACTACGTTTTTATCGTAATTTACAAAAAACACGTAATTACCGTAATTCGCTGATAAACACGCATATATACGGTAATTTACCGCCGAATATTCTACACTCACGGTAATCAACCAAAAGAAACCATGTTTATAATGTCGTAAATACTGTAATTTATGTAAGTAATAACGATTCATTAACGATAATTTTTCGCTAAATACCGTGTCTGCGTTTGTAATTCGATCAGTAAACATGACGTATTTCTACCTCGATTACCGTAATTTACAGGTAATTACGCAATCTTTACGCAATACTAAAATGTCTTGGCGAAAATTCATCGCCAGGTATTTCATATTTACTGTAATTTACCCAAGTTAACAAAAAGGCGTGACGGTTACTGTAATTTACAGGTAAATACGTCGTATTTACGGTGATTTACCTCTGGATATGTCATATACTACCGCAATTATTAATAAATAAGAACGACGTCGATTACATCGTAATTACGGTAATTTACAAGTATTTACGCAACGTTTATCGTAATTTACCGGTAAAAATGAAATCAATGATATCGTAGTGGTTGAAAATTTTGTAATTAACGTAATTCATGTAGATAACTCGTCGTTTTTTTTTTTTTTTTTTTTTTGAAATCGTTTCCCATATCAATAGATCTGATTGCATCAGCATAGAAGTAACGATAAATCGGACGGTATTTCACCGTAAATTACCGCTAATTGTTGCGAACCGTCAATTATGGTAATTTCGTCGATTTCACCATCACTCGGAGATCTCCGAAGTATCAAAAATACGCAGCTTAAAAATGAAAACATCTATCGCTGGAATTTCGCACCGCTGAATTCCACCAACGAAAGAGGAAGCTAGAGGGTTTAGAGTGAATATGCGTCCATTACGGAGGAAAAATCGCTCGCCAATCGACAAGAATGTAGATCGAATTAATCGATAAATACGAGAAACGAACGATGTCTACACCTATCGTGTGTACCAAAACGAAACCGGACGATTAGCGCGTCGCCGTCGTACCTTTGGCCGATATCGAATACCGAATAATTCATACGCGTCCTCCAGAGAGTCGAGATTCCAATGTCATAAAAGGTACGCGGCGGCGTATCGAAAAACTACGTCGCGTCGTAGTCGTCAAAACGATAGAGAAAAAATTCGCAATTAACAGTATCGTCGAAGCTTAGAAATAAATCGTGAACACGTTCGTATTCGGTATTGGTCGGTAATACCAACTTACCAACCACTACACGCGTACTAAGCCTTCGCAGAGTGATCGTTATTTAAATCTCGTTTTTTTTTCTTATATTTTTTCCTTATTTTTTTCACTCTCCTCTCTTTTTCTCCCATAATAACAAACTGGTTAAAATTAATTTTGACGCGTTGGGTGAGAAGTAGATTTGTACGAACGCGAGAACGCTCCGGAGTCAGAAAGTCGCGAACAAGGTCCGAAGGAATGTATTGCCAACTATTGCAGGCGCCACCGACTATATCACGCGACAACAGCGCCACATAATGTACCCAAGGCGCGAGGATTAAATCGGCCGACGCGGCACGAGCCAGTCGAATGGCAATGGCATTTTCTGGTCCCATCCACATACGTGCTACATGTACTCGACGACTGGACGCGAATTACTCATTTGACTGGAATTCGCGTCCGTTTTTTTCTGCGGTCCTCTGCTGCGATCGTATAACAGTGCCTGGACTTTTTTTCTTCTCCGAGTAGTTAGTCCACTTTGAACGGCAGATAAAGGTACGAGTATATGCAGTCTATTATGCGGTTTATTTTGCCAATACCTCGGTAAAAGATATTCATTATGTAGGAATTACCTTCCGAGCATGATACAGCCGAAGACACAGTGACAAGGAAACATATTACAGTGGGTGGTAAATCACCGATGCATTTGATATCCGGATCAACGAAAATCCTCAATCTCAACTCTGTGTACCTTGAATTCAACTTCGATTCGGTAAGAAAATCGTAGAATTCGTCGAGCTTTACGGTACACCCTCCTCACGTATGCCATGTCTCGAACGAAACCTCTCACAAACGCCAATCTCTCCGTCGCCATAAATCCACGTCTCATCGCGCATATCAAAAGAAAAACTCCAACGCAAAATACGTCGACCACAGGCGAAAGAAGAACGCATAGGGCTCGTATTAATTCTATTTAGTTGCACGTCGCTACGCAGACGTTATTTATGTGTTTATCGCTGAATTATCGTCTTTGAGGCGTTTCTCGGAATTATTTAATTGAGCTTAATGGATACTCGCGAATTTTACACCATTAATTCCGATCAAAGCCCCCCGGACCTAGGTGTTATTATACGATCGTAAAAATTAAACTAATTTTTTCTGCTGGCTCGTTGGCGGCGTTTCGGTCATCTTGCGATAGTCGTTACGCGTCATAAGGAATTTTCCGACGTTTTAGTAACCCCTAGACGATTAGAATACTTAATAACGTCACAATTTACACGAAACCAATACGTATCAGCATTGTTCGTTTAGTTGAACGTGTTCTTTCTGTTTTTTTTTCTCGCTCGCGCGCCCATTTTAAAACGGTAAATATGCAAATTTACTAGAGATGGAAAAAAATACGTTTATTTCCCTAAGCAGGTAAGATAAAATAAACAACCAATTCCGAAACATTGAAAATTAAATACCAACTGGTTTTTGCTTTTCGTTAGTCAAATCAACCCATATGGGCGAAGAAAAGAATGCTATCTTACCCACCCTCCCCCTCTCCTTCTCCTTCACCATAAAATACGATTAAATGATTCACGTGAACACAAGGTGTTCCATAAGAGAATAAAAGCATATCCCGGCGAATAATAAAAGGATTAATGGGATTAACGCTTAAATTTTCTGATCTAGGTCGATCGAGCAAAGGCGATTATTTTTCTGGAAATTATGCAAATTACGAGGACTATGTCAACTTAAAAATAGATGAATCGATAGAACGAACTCGTTAAAATTTCAACTATTCGTCAAAAATCTCACGAGTAAGAGGACACCGAACAAAATAGCAAACCAAATTTCAAGCTGCTGAAGTTGATTTCTCGATTTTTGGTGATTTTTCAAGGGCTATGTAAATTGTAATTTTTGAAAAACACGACATCGCATCGTAATATAATTACTGCCAAAAGCTCAAAAAAAATTCTCCAAATGCATAAATCTAATTCATCAAATAGACAATAAATGGGGTAAAATTTCCAACACTTGCTCTTTTTCTCGATCTCTTGGTGATTCTAATTTCCTTGCATCACTAGAGGATTGAATTTTCCAACGAAGACGACGATTTTTCAAACTTTGGAAAATTTGCTAAAAATGGAAAATCCAACTTCAGGGGTTAAAATTGTAATTTTGGTTTTTTTTTTCATATCCTTCATACAAAAAAATCCAAGAATCATTCAATCATGAAAAATTCCTTTGTGAAATAATTATCGCACACGAGCGTAAAATAACTTGCCTATCAGCGCCGTAAATTCGCTTCTAAGATTTTAAACATAGGATCAGGATAGGCAACTTATTCGACACTTGGAAATTTCATCCGAGTAACCCACACTGCACTGGAGCTGCGTAATAGCGAAATGCCGATTCAACGGCGATAATACGTTTTAATTTTACATGGTCGAAAATTGACTATTTTCTTCCCTATTTTCACGATGGAAAACGGCATTTTAACGTTCAAGCTGGTAAAGAGTAAAACAGGTGCGGAAAGTAGTCTCCTTCCACCCTGATGGTGTAAAATAACTACTTTCCGCTCATGTTACGTAATCTACTATTATTGAAACGAGTTCTTACAATTCTACAGGAATATGTAATTTCCTCAAGAATCTCTATTCCCAAATATGTTAAACCTTGAAAAAAATGAATTGCAAAAAGAGTAAATTTTCATCGATGTCGTATTCATGTCGTCCTATATCCATCACATCCTCCGTACATTGTGAAATATCCACAATTTCGAATAAATATCGCGACAAACGATAGTTTTTCACGCCACTAAATTCGACGATTCGATTTAATCGAAATTTTCTTATCGATCTATTGACCAACATCGAGCTACCAATTCCACCCACCACAACTCACCTTCAAGTTTCGCGAGTACGTTACTTCTCAAGTTGTCATATTCATTTCGTCGTTATCCTACCGCGATTTTACTTCATCTCATAACGACGCGCATTTATATGCAAATCACCTACACTTCGATCGCCAATTATCTAACACCAATCACGTACTTGATCCTTTTACACATCTACAACGCTGTGGAATCAAGTTAGCGCACTTGTAAATGGTAATTCGCGTTCCAATGGCGATTCGCCACCAAACACATTACTCTTATCGAGAACCTCAGCTCGTTGGAGAACTCTACGACGTTGGCGCCGTTTTTGTAATCGTCGCTATTACCACCTCCGATAAAACTTGGTCGGCTTACCTGTCATATTTCTTTTACAGATTTAATTACCCGATAACGTACGTTCGCCGTTGAATACTAAATACCAAAAATTTTACAACATCTACCAAAACAATACGCACAAAAATACATGCTCCCGCCCCAACACCCTACACTATTACGAAATGCTCGCGTATACTTCGAGAAATTCAAGCCACTTTTACCTTTTATAATGATAATGTAATCTGACCATCTACGAGTAACTTCGCTTTCAATAGCTCGTACAGAGTTCTCTTTTCACTTTATTTCTCGACTCATTTTTTTTTCTCTTCTTCTTCGTTCATAATACGTTCATTTTCTGATTCGTCGTATTGTTCTTCACGTTTGTAAATCTTATTTCGTCGTCTCTCTTAAACTACTACGTATACGTGGTGGGTACTCGAAAAATAAATTCACCTATCGAGGGGTGGTTTTCTATGGCAAGCGTCATCCTTCCAGTTTGGATTCCAAACAAAGCCACCATCGACCCTGTCTTTCTATCTCTCTCTTTCGTACTCGATCGTATGCGTACGTACAAAGTGCCTATATGTACCTGTTTATTTATATCCGTTCTGTTTTATTGTTAATTCACCGCCTTCTCCTTTTTTTCTCCTTTATCTCTCATTTCGGTATTGTTCCAATAGTCGGTGGTTTTTGTTATTTACATCGGTTGACGTCGTCGTTTGGCTGCCTCGACGAGTCGAAAAATAAGCTCAAGATTCTTTTCAAATCTCAAGCGCGGGTTGATTTTCGAGACGACGTTACACGTGGATTCGCTTCCCAAACAAATCAACCACGGCGAAACCGAATGGAAATTCTTTACGCGGATAATCACATCGAGAAGGTCGACGAAAATGTCTTTTCGATGTCTTGGCCTTTGGATTCGTTGCTGCTTGGCATTCGCGCTCGGCTTTTGCTGCATCTTCGGAGCTATGAATTTTTCAAATATTCCGAAAAATTCACCAACGAAATTTCAATATTACGGCGTCTATTTATAGGTACACAGTACACACTAGCAGTACGTTTATCTATCGTAAGATCGCTTTTTCCGTATTTTCGCCTTCAGGAAAACGCTGCTTTTCAAAATACGGACACTACTCCAACGTGCCGAGCATTTCCACCGCATCTTCGAACCACTTCCCACGCCCGCTTCTTTACTACGCAGTACCCACATACGCCGCATCAATCCTACCACCTTCGATTGAGAAAATTTCGCCGTTACCTTTCCGCGAACGCACCGTTAGCGTGACGCGTACACCTATCGTAATATCGAGCACGACACCGGGCAAAGCACGATGAAAAGGCCGGAAATGGGACGTTCTTCACCTGAACTTCGGTACATAGTATTTGGTAACGAGCGTCGAAAATTGTAGCCTCATATTGTTCGGTGTCGTTTCCACTTGTCACACGGTTACCTCATCAACGGCCTCCGCCATACGTAACAAGGCGTGGTACAACTTCTAGAATTACTCGAAACGTTTTGAAATTCCCTCTACGCGACCATTCATTCGGTACGTACCAAAGGTAAAGGAAAAAAAATCTCATCTTTAATAAACCCCCTTCGCGCTCCCGCGCCCTTCGCATCCTTTTATCTGTTCGTTTTCTTACGAGCCAACGTCGGTATAACGTTTATGGAAAAAAGAAAAGAAGAATCGCCGTCTTGAGATTTCGTGCATAGAATTGAATGATCGCAGCGTTGTAACGGCCGTTGCGTCGTCTTCTTCCCAAGAACCGGATCGATTTTTAACGTTTTTTCTTATTTCAATTTCCATTTTTTTTTCGACATCGCCTTACCGACCAGACACGCCACGTATGGGTATATCAAAAGAAAAAAGGCCAATCTGACGGATATTTCGTCAACGGTTTCCCACCAGTGGAATCGCATCGACATGTGCTTGCACTGTTCTCATGCTGCCTCATCAGGAAGCTCGACTATATCAATTAGATTTACAATATCTCGACTCCATTGCGTAAGAAATCTCAATTTTGACATCTGAACCTTTGAGAAAATTAATTTCAATAACGGTAACAAAAAAAAGGATGATGTACTTTCGCAAAGAGAAGACCAACCGAAGGCATCGACCGATCCATAATCACAATAATTTAACCGAGTCCCAAACAAAACCCGCGATTGAACGTCCTTTCGATCTTTCATTATTCGATATAATTAAAAACAAAAACTCTGAGAATTCCTCTCAAAAAATATCGCCCTGCAAATAATCACATCGATGCAGGAAATGACTCTTGAGGAGTCCGTAATTTATAATACGAGTATATATGGTATATAATTATATAAAATGATGGCCGTTTTCTTAGTGACCTCATCGCGCCAGAACGAGCGAACCGAATTTCGTCAAATTTTCAACATAGTAAATTACCAGTAATTATTGAAAATACCGAAAGTTAATGGTAAGTTACCGAAAAACCGTAAATTCATGGAAAATCATCATTGGTTACTAACTGTAAATCGACAGTAAATTACCATAAAGTGGTGGTAAAATACACAAAATTACGGTAAATTACTGCAAATTATGGTTAAATCATTGTAAATTACCATAAAATTACCGTAAATTATCTGTCAATTACCGGTAAATTTTTGTAAATTACCGCAAATACATACTGCGAACTTACAGTGGTTACTGCAACTTATCAAGACTGTGTCATAAAATAACGTTTGCAACAATTTTGCTGTCATTAGCCTTTCCGTAATAACGGTAATTTACCTCAACTACCATGAGCTTCTGATTTAGATCTCAGCCGAAACGTTGAGAAGATTTTTATAACATCATTTACGATTGAGAGTTATTATAAATAGAAAAAAAAGAGGTGTGCGGTAGCGAGCATTGCGAAGCAATGAGAGAGGGATTGCTAACGAAACTAGTGATAGTACTCATATGTACAACAAGACGACCAAAAAATCCTCTAAATTCCGCCATCATCGTAAGATTTTCTTACAAAACATAGAACCGACTTAGCACATGTTCTCCCTGACATCGAATTTAAATCACCTTCCGAACGATTCGAATCATTACCATATGCTCAATCAATCCTTTCATCATTATAGAATATCGTAAAAAGATCCTTCCAAGCATACCAATCCTCTACATCCAACGTCTCCGAATACCCCATCTAACTTCGCGATTCATAAAATACCAAACCATGTAACAATATTACACTCGACTCAACTCCGAAAAATTACCTCTAAACGCGTATTCGCACACCCCGGTCCACCCTTGCCTAATCACCCAAAATCCCCACCTCGCCTTTGACTTCGAATCGTCATCCGAAAAATAGACCCCCTGTGTACTACGACATAAACACTATCATCAGCTGCTAAAAGACTCATCGTTTACAAAACGGTTAAACCGGGGTGATCGTCGTGTAATAGAAAAAGACACCCTGACAGAGAGGAGGGAAAAGCCAACAAAAAAGAAAAAGATGGAAAGGAAAAAAAAGGCGTACACCATCGCAACCGAATAAGGGTGAGCGTGAACCAATGAGATGTGCTCCTCGTTCAAAACCGGTGACTACTTTCGATGTCAAAATTCGAAGCCGAGAAGTCCGTAAGTCATTTGAGTTTTAATCTTTTAATGACGCGAAACTCTTTTTTTTTAATCGCATCCAGCATTTTCACCACGGAAGTGTCGAAGTGCCGAAACGTGTGCGTTATCGTGTTTGCTTTTTTTTTTCATTTTTTTAAACTCGCGTTATAATCTCTATACGTTAATCGTAAATTTTTTCGTGTGCCTTTTCTATACTTTTTTTCTAATATATTCTTGACTTTTGAACGCGTGAATGAGATACATGGAGAGATTCGAAGCTCTAGGATGTCAGTCCCGAAATACATCTTCGAGTAAGTACTCTTACTTTAATTTACCAAATTTTCAGAGTAATCTCCTTCACAAAAAATCACCAGAAAAATCGTTCATCTCCGATTCGAGAAAAATTCTGTTCTACATCGAATGTTGTACTCGACCATTACAAGTTTTCCATCTCGTTAACGTTTTATTTTCTAAAAATGTAATTAGCAGCATCTCTCCTCGTTTATTATAACCTAATATGATTATCGATCGATTAGTCCTTCTGCTCCTTTTCTTCTCGCGAATTGGGAATCAACAAATAAATCACTTTTTGATTACTCTTATTCGTCTCGATTGAAACGACTTTTGGACAATTTTCTAAAAATAAAACTTGGCACATGCTCGTTTGTAATTAAGATTTATTTGCAGCCAAAAACATACTTCAAGGCAATTTATTTTATTATCTTAATTAATACGTATCCTAAGAATATCAATTATTAGGTGATTTTTTTTAGTATTACGGGTGAATTTGAAATGTAAAATGAACAAAAACGGGAAAACAACAGTGAAAAGTTAATCAAGTTGTAATTTTTTTAGTTTTTTTTTTTTTTTTTTT
>QBDW01000245.1:0-11146 GCA_003261595.1 Maconellicoccus hirsutus
TTCTACTCGAAAATTATCGATTTTTTTGGCACATTGTATATGAAGTGTTTTCTTCTTATTGATCTCTTAATCACGTGAGAAATGTTTTAACGAGAAAAATAATTGTTGCTTCGATTTAGCCTTAAAAATGGCGCGCGAAAGTGGTTTTTAGGGGGGTTTGGTTTGTGACCAAGCTCTAAAAATTGTGATTTTTGATTATAAATGCATATTACATCAATACATGATGTGATTTTATTTTAGCCGTCAGCTGTTTTTCGAGGGGAGTGGAACCTCGGATGAAAATTTTGAAATCTGTTTTAAAGGAGTTGAAGTGATTGAAAAAATACATGTTATTTTGATAGACAATTATCCAGAGTCGGAACGAAAAAACCCCAAATATTTTTGAAAAAATTACGCAAAAATTGTTCATTTTTGATGAATTATTGGCAATTTTTTACGTGTTGGTAGCACTGATAAAATATGTAACGTCGTATATTTTTTTTTTCAATAAGCGTATGATGCGTTAATTTTTTTACAATTTAAATTTGATTCCTTTTTTAAATACAGATTTTCTTTTAATCTGAAATTCGACCTAGTTGATTGGATAAAGAAGAAGGGGTGATGAAAATGATAAATTTTCAAAACTTTGGTAAAAAAAATAGTGAAAAAGTGGTGATGTTTCAAAAAAAAATCCGTTAGATACCTTTTCTGGTTGAAAATTCGCTCAACAGCCCATACCTTCCTCAGGGGCAATCAGAAGCTGAAGATAGTTTCTAAAATTGTTTTTCCATGCTTCTTGATCGATTTTTACCATTGAACTAAGAATCTGAGATAGAATCCTTTATTTTTTTTCAAATTCAGTAATTTCTATCGTTCTTAATCCTTCGATGGTTTGGAAATTTTTCTTTAAAATAATGATTTAAATTATCGTGGAATTTCATGGCCCGAAAAAAATTTCCTCATAATTTTCAAACTGATATGGATTCGAATTTAGACATGTCGATTAAGTCATCGTGCTCATTCGTTAATAGAGTGTTAACCTGAGACTCGACGCTCGTGAAATAATTTCAAAACATACGAATTACTCAGCTTTGAGAATTTCCTCAATTTCCGTACAGAAACCGGTTCTAATTCTGGTTATTAGAAAATCCTCAAGCATGTGAAATAATCCGCGTTGCCACGATGGAAATTCGTCAAAAAATACAGGCTTTTCGGCATTATCTTCGCATTAATTATGATTCCGAATAAACCGAGCTAATATCTGAAGCGTACTGAGGTGAAAAAGCTCGCTGAAAGAGTTGGTAACTTAAATGAGGATTTTGAGGAGGCGGGTAATCGTGTAGTTGAAAAGATAATGCGGAGAAATAGGTACATTATCTTTTAAGGGCTTCGTATCCGAGGCAAATTAACTGATACAATGAGGAGAATGTACGAAAATACGAATGAAAGCGAAGGTGGCGTTTTCAAGCGTGTAAAATAACGAGTGAAATTCTCATTTCGTGTAATTGTTATTGTCTCAATTATTTAGCGAATTTTATTCGAAAGTTTTTTTGAAGATTTTACTTTCAACGTAACGAATAAGAGCTTGAAAATTACGAAATCTGAAATACGTGTGGTTCGTGTGATAAGTTAAAAAAGGTCAAATTTCATCGCCTTTGGTTGGATACGAGTATTCGAAGAATTTTCACGATGGGCTACTTTCGATTTGCGTTCGTCTGTGTTTTACGCGTATATACGAGATTAAATTTCGTACCCCTCGGATCCTTCGTATTCGTGGACTTGCTTTGTTGAGAAGATGCAAAGAAACTTGTTATTTTTGAAATTGGTCTAGCTTTGTCAGAAATTAGCAAAAAGTAACGACGGAGGTTGTAATACGTCTCATTAATCTGTTGAATTTTATTTGAAACTCGTATTGTTTTATGGTGAAATTCAATTTAGGAGTAGCGAATTTATTTTTGTTCTTTTTATTTACTCTGGTATATCTTATGTTCTATTTCGGTCATTTGAGAATTTTCTGGAATCGAATTACGGGCGTTTTTACGCTTTATTTGGGCGCCAATCCAGTGCACGTGGTTTCGTTATGTTAATTTTCAAAAAATATGGTTTTCGCGTGTTTGTAATTGCGCGTATAATTCCAATTATCGTAACACGTGTCAGCGTAGTAACCTTCCTGGAATTGGAATTTCGCTGCGGTCGTATAATTTGAATATTTTCAGAATCGAAATTTTTACTGGAGGTTTAGGTATTTGGATGCTGTGCCTGGAAAAATTTATATTTTTTCAAATATCTATATCGTTGGTCAATTCTCGCGAGTTGAGAAGTTCGCAATTTTTAGTTTCAAATATGATGTTATTTCATCGAGATACGTTTGATAATCATGGCAAACTCGAGATTTCGAAAAACTTTGGGCGAATTTTTGTTTAGAAATTTCATTATTTAGGATAACGATTTTAACATACTCGATAGGAATTTGAGCATAGTTGATGTGTTTCTGTATATTTTAAAATATAGATTTAGATGTTGAGGTATTTTTAAACTTCGTTATCTTATCGTGTTTTATGAAAAAAGCGGCGAAGAAATTGGAACGAAGAATTTCACGAAATTAACGTGATTAAAACGTTAATTATGTTCAAAAAAATAGCGTAAATAAAGGAAAATGTAGACAATATGGCGATTTTCGTGAAATACTTGAAAGTTTTCTCAATATTGCATTAAAATGCTTCGTCGCTTTACGAAATCCTTTTTCACGTGGGAATTACCTCTCCCTTCCCCCGCCTGTTTTCCGCCATATTTCGAAAACGTGAAAAAGATACCGGAAAATCTCACGTGTTAAAGTATGCTACTCTTAATTCCTTACAAATTTTACTTCGATGATTTTCATCTCGAGTCAACTGCTGGTCGAAAAATTTACGCGAGGAATTTTTTTGGAATCGAAAACATCGTTAATTGAATTTTTTCGAGTGAGCTGAAAATTTAAAGGGATATGGAGAAAGTGTGAGTGAAAAAAACGTTGCTTTTTTGATTCCCTACAAACTTTTTGTTCGCAGTTTTCATCTGAGGGCAAATCGTGGTCCACAAAACGCCTCCAAATTAATACGTATCTTGTAAATTGAACAAAAATGGTGAAAATTTTGGCAGAAATTGTCGACATTGTGATTTCCGGTGAAAGTAATCAGAAAAGTTCCTCGTCGAAATGCTCGTGGTATGAAGATTTTTTTTAGGAGGGGGAGCTTTTCGTATATCAAGGATTCCCCATTTTGTTGAGTTATTTTATTTTCGCAACGGAAAACATTCGTTGACATTA
Source organism: Maconellicoccus hirsutus (assembly GCA_003261595.1). Classification (NCBI taxonomy): domain Eukaryota; kingdom Metazoa; phylum Arthropoda; class Insecta; order Hemiptera; family Pseudococcidae; genus Maconellicoccus; species Maconellicoccus hirsutus. The sequence continues at coordinate 3,284 of QBDW01000245.1, forward strand.
ATGAATTTTTTTTTGTAAATTATTCCAATTTTTCGTTTATTTGTCGATGTAATTCGACGAATGTATTTGAATAAAATGTGTTATCTTGATTTATTGAATTGAAAAAAATTCGTTTAAAAAAAAACGCCAATATTCGTCGTGTATCAACGAATAAAAATATTTTAATTAATGCTTTACTACAAGATGTTGAAAATGAGAGGAAGAAAAAATGACGAAAATGAAATTAATGTCGACTTCATCACTCGAGAAATGTCAAGGATTCATTTTTTCTTTCTTCTTTCGATAAACCAACTTATAGTTTTGAAAATACTCCAGCACTATGGTATTTTAACGAGCTTATTTTGTCGTTAAAACGTTCGAATTAAAATCCGTTGCGTAGAAAATAGCGACACTTCATCGAGAGTATTTTTTTAAATAACGATACTCGCGTAATTGGGATGTTGAAGATTTCGTATTTCATTTTGGACGACAAGTCGACAAGAATTTTGATTTTTTTCGCTTGAAAGCATCACGAAATTGTGTAATTTGGATTTATGACGTGTGTATATGTAATTATGTAAATACGTATTGTACGTGTATAGTTTGCAGTTGCATTGTATACATATGCTTGATGAAGATTGGTATTGTTCTCGACATGATCTTATTACGCTTGTGAGTTATCGTGGAGTTCGTTCGAAGACGGTGAAATTTAGCCGCCGAGGGGGTGAAATTATTCTTGATCGTTTTTTCAAACTTGTTAGAGGTTTTGGGGCCGTCGTTTTCGAGGGAAACACTGCTTGGACTTTGTTACTTTGCGGGAGATCGGCGAAACCTAATTAATTTGTTTTTTTTATTAAGAGATTTCTATTAATTAGACATTTTTTACGAATTAAAAAGTTACGAATAATTATCAGAAGTTCAGGGAGGATGAAAAAGGAAGGAATTATTAAATTGGTTGGTTAATTATCTTTTAAATGGGTTTTTCTTCGGAGGGGAATATCGTTGATTCGTCGAGTTGGGGCAAATATTTCTTTGAACATTTTTTTATTACATATTTAAGATATTTAACGTAGACTTATCATCTTGGTCTGTTCACCTGTATAAATATAAAAATTTTTACTTTTTTTTTCCAAAATTTTGGAAATTTTTGAACTGCAGCAATTGGATTACTTGGTATCTTGTGTTCTTCGGTACAGCGTTGATCTCCACGAATCCGATTAATTGAGCAAATGAAGGATAAAATTTTATTCATAAAAATTTGGAAATTCAAGCGACATGACACTTGAATTATTGTTTTTTTTTTATATGAAAAACGAGCATTCAAGGCGAAGAGATGAGTATTTTTTTTTACTAAATGAAAAATGAGCATTTAAGGCGAAGAGATGAGCAAAATTTTTGAAAATTCGAATTTTTTATAATTAAAAACTACAGTTTTGTAATTCGTACCTTGGATTCGATGAAAGATGGTGTCTTCTAATACGTCACATTATCGGATAGTTCGATTTAGGGATGAAAAAAATTTAAAAAATTCACTTTGTAAGAATAAAATAAACAAACGCGATAGTAACTTCATAAACACGTGCGATTAATTCGTTTGCAAAAAATTCGATTCACAATGTACGACATATCGCGTATAGAGACAAATAACCCAAGCAACCACCTGACGCTTTGTCTCGTGGCTTACTGAAGATGAGAAAAATTCGTTTTCGCGAATTGAGTCAGCTTTTTCCGTCTCGGACTATGCGTATTTTGATACGGTTTTCCATTGGGGTGGAGGGAGGCGAAGGGGAAGCGGGGATTATTTACAGAGATACGATGTGTGGTTAATTTCAACCGGCTTGTAAATAAAAGCTTTCGGCAAATGAAGCAGTTTTCCTCTTTTTGAACGATGTTCGTCGTTTTGTCGTATTTTTGGAGATTTTTACGCGTATACGTGAAAAAACAGCGGTGGCGGTTTTACGATAATTTAAACGCTGGAGAATTTCTCGCAGCAGGAATGGTGGATGCTATGTGAAACGATGGAGTGGAAATTTTCGTAAGTTGTCGTGGATTTGAATATGTGATGTTTGGGGAGCTGTGGAAACTGCAATGTCATGTAATGAATAACTTCGGTTGAAATATCTCTGGTGTATTGGATTACAACGCTTGTTATCTATTCTCTTGATAGATATCGGAATTCTAATGTATGGTGTGTTATTTCAAATTAACGTTAAATTCGTATATTTATACTTTATTTAGTATAATTGTAAAATGAGGCAAAGGGTGTAACGGAGACGTGAAAAAATTAACATACATTTGCGTTCTTATCTTAGTCAAGGCGACGATTTTAACCGTGATTTTTCGTTAATAACGCAACACACGACCGCAGCTGTTGACTTGTTCGCGCAGAATGACAGTTAAACGCGTTGTCGTACGTTGTTCGGGAAACTTCGGCTCGGTTCGGTATTCACATGTGATAGGATACGAGGAGTATCTTTTTGAATGAATGAAGGGTACCTTAATTTGCGTTTTTAATTAAGGCGACGATTTTAACCGTGATTTTTCATCAATAACGCGACATACAACCGCAGCTGTTGACTTGTTCGCGCAGAATGACAGTTCAAAGCGTTGTCGTGCGTTGTTCGGGAAACTTCGGCTCGATTCGGTATTCACATGTGATAGGATACGGAGGAGTATCTTTTTGAATGAATGAAGGACACCTTAAGGAATCAAATGTTGAAAAGGGATATTTACGTAGCGATGAATATCGAGGGGAATACTCGATGGTGTTAAATATATTAAAGAATGCTTTCAAATTCAACAAATCAAGGAGGTACTAAATACTAACAAATCGATGCAACAAAAGATAACCCCAACGAATAAAGCTCGAAAAAAGGATTTTTGAATTTAGACAAACATTAGAGTTAGTTGTTTGAAATGAAGCAATGTGCTTTTTGGAATTTAATACAAAAAGAGGGGTCTTTTTGGAAGGCAGACAAGAGGTTCTTCTTAAAAATCAAGGTAAGAAGAATACTCAACGGAATTAGATGCAAAATAGGTATCCTTTCGAATCAAATGCCAAGAAGGAATTTTTTCGAGTATGAGTGCGAAAGGAAAAAGGCGACTTTTCAGATCGATGTAAAGCGACGATAGAAACGGTTAAATTTTCACCTTTTTTCTCTGGGGAATTTTGAAATCAATATGGTTTTTTATATGATGGTAATTTCGAAGAAGAGGAGGAGGACGTTTTTTTCTATCAAATTGCTGTTGTTTTGGCATTACAATTTGTGGCGTTTAAGTATATGAATGAATTGAATTATTTGGTCGGAAATTTTATGATTCTAATTTTTTAATTAACTATGGTTAAATTTTCATGTTTGTTTTTTGATAACGTAAAAGTATAGTTGAAAGAATTGATGAATATTTACAAATGCCTAAAAAAGTACCTATTTTTACTTCTAAAATATTTCATGAAACTGCGTTAATTGCAAATTACTTACGAGTAAATTTTTCATGAGGCTTTTAAATTACGATTTAAGAAAGAAAATCTCGATTCGGTTTTGCCTTCTTTTTTTTTTGTTCTCGAGGCGTTAAAAATGAGGAAGCAGGCGTACAGAAATGCGTCCTAAGAAAACATACCGTTTTATTCACATCTCAGACCATTATTTCGTTTTTTTTTTTGAAACGAAATATTTCTACTTTTTTCAACTTATTTTTTCGGTATACTTTGTTTTCGTTGAGAGATTAAGTAGACGAGAAAAGGATTGACGGAGTTTTGAAGTACTTATAGTGTGCGATTTACAAAGATGAATCGTCGTGGAAAGTTACGCGTATGTATTTTGAAGCTTATTAAAAATAATTAGTTCGTTACGATGCTTAGTAATGTCTGAATATAGGTAAATGAACTCGACAAGAATGCTAATTAAAGGACATGCGTTGAATTGAACGGCATTCGTATCGGAAAAAGTGATAAATCGCCGATGTGCTTTAAGTTTCAAGAAATTGAAAAACCACTTCGAATAAAAAAAAAATGGTGGAAGTTTGAAACGTCGAAGGGGAAGTTTTCCTTGGGTTCGGTAATGTATCTGTTGAAAGGCAGCTCGAAGAAAAGTTGCCGATGTGAAATATATGTCATTTTTCGTTTATGGATATTTATTTTTACACGAGTATTTACGTACTTGGTGTTTGTATGAAAGATAGAATGGTATCGGCGGTTATTTAAAATGAAATCTTTTTCTTATATCGCGACAAATGTATGTGAAAAGAATATTTCGAATTGTGGGATTTCCATTCGCGATAAATATACGTTACTAAAACGTCTCTAATTGAAAGCGAATTTCATTTGTGGCTTTTAATAAACGACTGAAATTAACGTTCTTGTATGGGACGGAAAATTACGGTGGATTTGTGAATGTGATTGATACACGGAGTATTCAATTATTATTATGGGAAAAGAAGGGTGTGATTTTCTGTAGTTCTAGAATGTTCGGTTGGCGTTTTGACATATTAGAAGGTTTGCGTAAAAAGAAGCAATTTTACGGTGATAGAATCATTTAGTAAATGATTACAGATGAGCGAAGGAGACACATATGATTGTTTGTTGCATGTGGATTGTATCAGATCTCCCCCCCCCCAACCAAGTAACATAGAATATGCACATTGCACAGTTTTTGCACAAACAGGATTCGTGATGCTCATTAAAGTTACTCTTGTTTTCTAATAGAATTTACATATTATATGTTCGCAGGAAAAATCAATGGTTTTATGACACGTTCAGTGAACCGGCAATGTATAAATTTTTAGCTCAATCGTGTATTATATTCGGTAATCTCTAGTGAAGCGGAAACAAATCATGGTAAGGCATATGTAAGACCTCAAAGAGGCTTTTTTCGTTTACTTTTTCTCGGAAATTCCAACTATGGTGGTTTTATTATACGCATCGATTACCAAAAAACCACCAGATTTTTTAGTTCTAGTACGACTCGCGTAGATACCTTCAGAAGTTTCAACTTGAACAGCTTATTTCATGGATAATTGAAAATTGCGTATAGCATAATTTGTAGGAAATTTTACAAGGCATATTTTCAGTTATTATGAATTTTTTCGTAAACTTACTTTTTCCCCATTGAAATTCCCATCACGAAACAGCGCTCATCTGTCGATCAAAAGACCGCCATTTTGTATGAACCCCTCGACTTTATTTTTCATCACGTGATGTTTCTGTGGTAGAAGGGATATGCAACTTCTCGTACATGGATGTCGAAAGAGTTGCCTATAATGATTAAATCAGGTACTTTTGAAATACCGCGTAAAACACGTTGCATAAACGGAACACCGAAGGAGTTCAGCAGTTCTTGAAAAATCATAAACGAGCCCACGCTGGGCTGGGAAACTATTTTCATAATTTCACTCGTACTTTCGGCGTATTGTGATGAAATGTAAATTAAACGGAATTTAATTGAATTCTATTTAAATATCTGTCGGAGACGGTGCGTTAACGTATTGATTTATGGAGAAATCAAGAGTAGAGCAGATAAGCAGAAATATTTTTCACGAATTGAGACATATCCCGAGTAAATAGCTTTTTTACCCAATCTGCCCCGATAATTGCATATTACACCGTGGTTAATTCAAATCGTCAGACGAAATTCGACGACAGACTTTTGAGCAAAATTTATTCGAAGATGCTTTTAGTTTGGTGACGAGGGAACTGCGAATGTATTTAAAGCGGAACCTCGGTTGTATGACGAGCACATTTTTTATTTCTACGTGATTTTCAAACGCCTACAAAACCAGCGGAACAAGGGGGTAATTTTTTTGTCGAAGGAGTATTTTTGGATAGATTGTGTAATCAGCTTCCGTAGAGTATTTGATTAGCGAATTAAGTAAAAGTAAGTCGAGAAATGAACTTATTTTTATTTGATTTCTTTAATCCAAGTATCGAGTAAATACCAATATGGTTGATGGATTTTTCGAGTATTTTCGAAAAATAAAATTACATCGATGAATATAACCGTATTTGCTTGGCTATATATGAAAAATGTCGTTCAATAAAGAACAATAAGGGATTTGATTTCGAGAAAAGTTTCATTCTCGAGTATAATTTCTATATACTTTGGTTTCGGTTTCGGACGTATCAAAGTATTGGCGAATGTTCGGTTTCACATTTCATTTGTTTTTTTTTTTTTTTTTTTTACGAAATCTACCTCGAGGAATGTTTTTTCTCGGAGCTAAATTAAGCCACGAATCGTCATCGAAATGAGTAATTTTCGAAAGACGTGAATTTAATGGATTCTAAAAAAGCGAAAAATTCGCCACGTTTTTTTTTTTTTTTTTAACAAAAGTGGCAGGTCAGAATTGTATTCTTTTCTGTGCGAAATAATAAATGAACAACTCGCGCTGGTTTAACATCGATTTTTGGAAAATAACGAAAAAATTGGAACGAGATGGAAATACCGGTGGAAATTGAATGGTTACGTGTTGTCTTGTCGGCCAAATGAAAAGTTTACGTTGGCGTGGAAATCACACGAATCTGGGCATCTCATGTTAGGAACAAAGGTGTCGGGAACTCGCGATATTGACCGAAAATTTCGGAATGGAGCTCTTTTGGGAGTACGAGATGAAACAAGGTGTTCGTAAAAGTGGAATTTTATTTAACCGAATAATAATATAGACTGCGTGTACGGTTGTGGTAGTATCATGTTGGATTTTTCCAAGGAATGTTCGTTCTTTGGAATGTAGAAAACGTTTTGGAGAGAATACGTGAGAGTTTTTTCGTTATGAGAGATACACGACATAATGACGGTTAATTAGGTGACCTTGAAGTGTAATAGTTTACGAATCGCAGCTACGTAATGAAATATTTACACGAGTGAAACGTCGACGTTTTGGGAGAAATGGAGAAAAGAAGATATCTGACAGGCTCGTTTTAATAATTTATCTCGCAAACTATTCGGTTAAGTGATACAGAAAAGACCTACGAAAGAAAGAAACGAATACGAGTACTGTAATTTTGTCGTAGTTACGTAAACAGAAAAAGAATGGCGGTTATGTATATATTTTTTACTTTTAACTCGTTATAGGTTTCGTTGAAGGGATTGCGATTTTGTGTACGTGCTTTGGGCTTATTTTTGTGCCAGGGCTTTGTGGAATTGTTTTGGGGTGCTGAGAAGTTTTTAGAAAATATTTCCCGATGGAGTCAAATTACGCCCCCCTTCCTCTCTCCCCCTGAACCTAATTTCAGATGATTTTTTAAACGTCGCAAATATTTTAAAAGTATTTTCGAATTGAAAATAATCGCGTGCTTATGAAGTGCAGGAAATTTCACGGAAATTTCCAGACAAAATTGCAACATACTACGAGCTTTTACTGTGAAATATTTCATTGCTTGGTTTGGATGCTGGAAAGTTTTCTTTCAATTTTATCAATAGCGCATTATTTACGCTGATTGGAATTTGCTCGTTTTTATCTTTGGTAGAAGCATCGTTCATTTTTTATTTTTTAAATTAATTTTATTCCTTTGATAAAGTTACTCACTTGTTATAATTCCGATATGGGGATCAAATAGAATGCAATTATTTGGAAAATACATTGTAACGAAAGAGATATTAGTTTAACGTAATTTTCCATAATTGAAAATTCAATTTTGTTTATGTGCTTATGTCATATCTAACGGAATTCTTAAATTCGTATTGTACGTATAATAAAAATTATTTGTATACGACTTACTACTCAATGTTTGCTTTTTGGTGAGATGCAACAAAAGAGTCGAATATATTGCACGGGTCCGGCGATCTCGGTAGTAAATTGAAAAAAATCGAGGTGATTAATTTTGTGGGATATTTTTCAGGACTGATGTATTTCGCGGATTTGACTGGAATATTAATTCAATTTTAAAAATAAATT
>QBDW01000246.1:0-69377 GCA_003261595.1 Maconellicoccus hirsutus
CCTTACTAAGCAGGTATACACAGCCTACCGCAGCTCGATCACTCTTACCCGCTCTCCGAAGAGCTCACGACCAAGTACGTTTCACAAACTGCGGCTAGACACCTAACAAAGCCCCAAGAATAACACTATCCAGGAATCCTAAGGGCAACCCCCATTATTCACAATACATTGCGGCCATTTGTAATCTCACGTTTCTGCTAAAAAAGTATGGATAAAGGTCGCAACAACACTAAATTTTTCCTAGATATGCCCAATTAAAACTATTACAAATTTAATCTTATAAATAGGTTACTCGCTGGTGTTCTCGAAATTGCTCTTAGAATGTCTGCAAAGAGAAATCAAGTGATATAGAAATAGTACATCTACATCTATTTATTTTACAAATTCTATAAATTCGCTGAAAATTTAGGTTCAAAATGTCGTTAGTAACAATTATACAAATGCAGGGCCGTACGCACGGGGGGTTTTGGGGGTTCAAACCTCCCCATCATTGGCCAAAAAAAAAGAATAAGGAAACAATACATTGGCAGAGGCGAATAAAACTAATCGATGACTGATAAGTACTCCCAGCACTATAATTTGTCTATTTGAGCGATATATGACAAATATTAGATGATGCAATAATGCTGATGGGTGATGTAATATTTTTTGGGGCGCCGCATTGTCACTTCGATCTTTATTAGCGCAATGTTATATTAATAGGAAAATTCATAGAAAAGAAAATTTTTCCAACTTGTGAACCTCTCCCTTTACGCAAATCCTGCGTACGGCCCTGTACAAATGCGTAGAAAATTCGACGAATCAAGGTTGGCCGTCGATGTTGTAAATTTGGCAGATGCACAAATTTTTATTTGTTATGTGCTTTCATTTAATAACGTGTTAATAACATTTTCTAAATCATTCACAATGGAATGCAAATTGGCGTACGCTATATTCAATTTACAAAAAATTCATACGCATCGAAAAAATACACAACGAGCACTTGGAATAACCAACCAAGTACTGGAAAAATATTCAAAATAAAGGAATAGCCAATGTACTTTCGGCATAGCAGTTCATCAATTGCACAATTATTTGGTCAAATAATACCAAGATCGAGAAAACCGCAATCGCGCAAATAATAAATCGCATTGTACTTACAATTGAAACGACATGAAATACATTGTACCAGGTAAACGGCATACTCCAATCTTCATCATGGACACCACCAATGGAATATGCGAAAACTTCTCCATGCAACTAAAACACACATTCAATAATCAGATAAACGATCATCTGCGCATAACAGTAATTAAACAGAAATCTAATTGAATTTTGAACATATTATACTATATTTTAATTAATTAAATGAAACACCATCAAAGATAAACTGCAACCAATACGAGTTGAGTATCAAATTTGCCAATAAACATTACGAATAAAGGGTGTTATTGAATTTAGCACATACATAAATATTTCAGTAATTAAACGAAACCCCATAAAGAATGAACTACAAGTATGTTAAAGACACTTGTCATGTAAGTAATATTTGTGAATTGATTACGCGATTATAGATCGAAAAAACCGCACATATAATAAGTAGCATCTAGCATGGTACTTACAATTAAAAAGATACGAAAAGCATTGCGCCGAACATCAAAATGCTCCAATCTTCACCATGGCTACCATCCACAACGTACGAATGCTTCTCCACAGCACTAAAAAACACGTACAATTAGATAACGATATTTCTTTGCAACATTATAAAACACAAATCGAACACCTTAATAAATTACAATATGAAAAAAACGTCAAGAATGAACCGTAACTAATGCGGGCAAATCAACGAATTTACCAAAAAATATGACGAGTCAAATCTATCGCGTAACTATTACTATAACTTCGTTAATTTCACAATTATACGACCAAATATCATTAAAATCGAAAAAACCACACATGTAATAAATAATAATGGTACTCACAGTTGAAAAGGCATGAGAAGCACACTTCATCATGGCTTCATGGCTACCATCAACGCAACATCGGAAAAATTCTTCACGCAACTAAAAATCACAATTATAATTAAAGATTTGTTTACAACATACTAAATGAAACACAAATCGAATCGAATTTCGTGCATATTAAAACAAACACAAACACCATCAAGAATAAACTGTACGAACGCGGGCTGACTTAACGAATTTTCTAATATGAATGAAAGGGTGTTGAACAATTATACTTGTTATGCAACTAAATTCGCGAATAGCCTACATAACTAAATAATACTGAAATCGAAAGAACCGTACATATAATGAATAGCAAAGTAAAGTACTTACGACTTGAATTTGAAAAACTTGAAACAACCATCAAGGTACATATCTACATGTCAACAGATGAACTCGATCTAAATTGAATGCAAAACGAAAACGAGATGAGGAAGAATGTCAGGATGATTCATGGCTTATTATTCCTACCTTCTTTCTTACCCACCTTTGGTAACTCGTGATTGGTTGCTTCGATTTATTAATATAAATTCTGTTTCCCATGAGTCATCGAATTCAGTATGTTGAATGATGAATGAAATTATCTTTTCATTGTAAAGACTTCCAGTTTCGCCTAGTTCGTGCGACTTCCATTACACCAATTTCATCAAAACGAAAATAATTTGTCTTGTACACTTTATCTATAGTTAAATTAAGCCCCATATTTTAGAAAAGGGGTGAAAGTTTCAATCAAAATTGGAAAAAATTATAACAAAAGAAGAAAAATAGATTTACTCATTTTTTTGCTCCAAATATGCGTTATAGACATTTCAAGATAACTTGAAAAGATTAGAGTGGTTTATCATTGGCTACGTTTAAATCTACGTCATAAAAAGTTTCATTTAAAACTGGACGATTCGATTCTTGCACGAAATAAAATCACTGTTGGAATCACGAGCGAATAAACACTCTTAAACGAATCGTTCAAATTTAGAACAATTTTCGATCACGCATTCACCTTTTATCTTATCTGTGCTCTGTGCATAAGTGACAAAATCGAAAAATTCGAAAAAATTTTAGGTATAATTTTTGATCAATTTTGAGCCATTTTATTCAAATTTTGGTCAATTTTAAGCTAATTTGAACTAATTTTTGATATATTTCACGCAACTTTATACAATTCTTGATCAATTTAGGTACTTTTAAAAACATTGAGTTGTTTTATACAAATTTTGGTAAATTTTAAGCTATATTATACAATTTTTAATAAATTACAAGTCATTTTAACTACATTTTGATTAATTTTATGTTGTTTTTACAAATTTTGGTCAATTTCAAGCTATTTTGAACAAAATTTTGATAAATTTTAAGCAATTTTATACTACTTTATACAAATTTTGATGCATTTTTTCGATTTTACGAAAAAATTTTTGTGACGCCGATTGCAGCGCGATGTATGTAGAGAGAGGTATTCGAGCGCGGCAAACACGATGGCGCGGTCGGTTGCGAGGTAGCGAGCGTCGTTCGCGAAATATCGCCATTTTTCGAGTGTTCTTTTGGGTGAAAAACGACCGCGCGAAAATAGTGCTGTAAACTACAAGTAAATCGAGATCGCTGATCACGTTTCTGCAGTTGGTTTCACGAATCGGCGCTCCGATTTTCGTCGAAAAATCGACTGTTTCGAGGTAAAGCACAATATGTAAAATAGCTTAAAATTTATCAAAAATTTGTTCAAAAAAGTTTAAAATTGACCTAAATTTGTACAAAATAGCTTAAAATGGACCAAAAATTGTATAGAATAACTTAAAATTGTATAAAATAGCTTAAAATTTACGAAAAATTTGTTCAAAATAGCTTAATATTGACCAAGATTTGTACAAAATTGCTCAAAATTGCTCAAAATGTTTCCGGTGAACGAAAATTTCCGATGACCGAAAAATCCGGTGAACAAAAGTTTCCGACGCTCGAAATTTCCAGCAACCGATTATTCCGGTGAACAAAAATTTTAGCCCGAAATTTCCGGTGATCAAAAATTCCGGTGAACGAAAATTTTGGCCCGAAATTTCCGGTGATCAAAAATTCCGGTGAACGAAAATTTCCAACGTACGAAGTTTCCGGTAAATGAAAATTTCCTGTGACCAAATGTCCCGCTAATGAAAATTTTTGGCGTCCGAAATTTTCGGTGGCAGAGAATTTTTGAAATGAAATGAAATTGATTACGCTTCGCCAGCTCGGAATAAATTGTAGTAATTTTTTTTTAAAGCGAATTGCCTGTCACTTATCTTATTAAAATGAAAATGAATTGCATAAAATTATATACTTGAGTGAAAATTATATTTTATAATTGTTGTTGTTTTATATTTGTAATGAATCATTCGTGAAAAAAAATGTGTGAAATAATAAATAATTTTATAAATTTTTTTGAATAACGAGAAGTACCCAGGGACGTTAGCGTTTTTAGCGACGAGTTTTTCAACTGCCATCTTTCAAAGCTTAGTTTCAATTATCAGGTTTTAGCAACATGCTATATGCTATTTGTTATTTTATCGTTGATTGATAATAATTCAAATTTCAAATGTTCAAAACATTTTAGCAAGGAGTTGGTTACTTTCATTTTAAATTTTTATTGCAACTATTCATTATGACCCTAATTTATTTAATTTTTTTAATGAATGCGTGTCTTTGTATCGAGTTCCCGAAAGAGTGGGTTGATTACAATGATATGAGAAACTATGATCGTAACACAAAAACCATGAAATCTTCGTACACTGGTACGAATACGGCTTCCTGTGATGTTTGTGATAACTTCAAACATTCCGGTAGCGACGTTCAGGAAGAAAATCAAAGATTGGAGATCTTCATCGAACGGTTCATCAACCGAATTCTTCAAAGTGCTAATTTAAAAGTACATAACTCACATCGCAGTCATAATTACTATTTTTCTGTTTCAAATGATTATTTACTAAATTGTGCAGGATCGCGTCATGAAACCGGGTACGAAGATCGTCACTGAAATACCTATATCAATTACAGCTGAAGAATTGAACAGTTTAACGACAATGGGACATGGTTTTAAAAGCTGTGATTTACATGAGCTTGATAGATTATTATCTTTGGTATTATCGTATGAGAGAGGATTTACGTTTGATACGTTGGTCTCGTATTTGAATCCAGTGCAGGAGTTATTTTTCAATTTGAGCATTGAAGTAATTAAATTTTCGCCGGTTTCTTTGAACTTCAAACTTATGTATTTTTTGAATGTTTAGAAAGCAGTCATCATGGTTGGTCTTTCTGTGTCTGTTGTAACCATTTGGATGTTCGCTGTTGGCCAAAGTTTCAGAAAAATCATGCTATTTTTGTATTTACTTTGTTTTTTGGGCGGAATGGCATTTAACGCGTGGTATATGTATATGGTAATGATGTCGCATTAATTTGAATTTTCAATGTATGTATGATATATCGATAGGATTTTTCATTCCGCAGGAGGCGGTTTCTGAACAAGTAGCGGAATCGCAACGATTCATGTTGATTCCAGATGTATGCAATCCTAAAAAAGTATCTTGGTGGTCGTATTTATTTTCGAGTACGTTGCGCTTATCATGTAAGCGATGTTGCTGTATCGTGTTCTAATTTATTTTACTTTGTGTGTAGCGAAAAGCGAATGCGTAGAATTTCAGAAAACCCTTAGAATTGATCCGTTATCCAAAGTAACACCCTCCATCGTATTTTCGCATACCTTATCGATGATGTTTACACATCCGTTGAAAGAATTGGGTGCCCGATGCGGTGATTTTCTCGTCGGAGTTTCGAGTAAGCATAGAGAAAAGAAATTACTAACTTACGAAAGAGTTGTTATTAAAATATTCGTTCATAGATGCTGCTCCTTGGCCACTGAACTATCTATTTCTTCCTATCGTGTTGATTGTGTTCTGTTTATTGCTCTTATTCGTTTTTATGGCGCAACTTGGAGCATCCTTTAATTGTTGGACGCTACTTGGTGGATTATCAATTAAATGCAACGAGGCCAAAGAAAATAAAACGCAAGCAGCTTTAATGAACGAGATAAAAGATATCAAACGAATAATGAAATATAAGATCGAAGAGACCCATAGAATGGATTGCGGTGATACTCAAGGCATTACGTATTGTAAAGTAGAAAGCTTCGGTAGGAATTCAGTTAATGATGTGAATTCACTGAACAGACCGGACGCCGGTGATAATCAAACTTTGACGTATCGTAAAATACAAAATGTTGCTAGTAATTCAAGTAATGATGCGTATCCATCGAATGATCAACTGATGTTAGAAAAGTCCAATGATGCCACAAACAGATTGTTAAATTGTTTTAATGTTTATAAAGTCAACAGGAAAAAAGCATTTTTCACTAGGAATGTTAATCCGAAATCAGTAACAATTAAAAAAAAGTTGAAGTGATTTGGAGCTTTTTAATTTCTAGGTTAATTGGTGTAATTTTTTTTAATCCTCAAACGTTCTGTGATATTTTTTTAATTTGTATTTTTTTTTAATTTTTTTTATATAGTACAAAACTGCAAACCAGTGTAGTATAAATGTGTGAGTGTATTGAAATATAATAAAATTTTGTAAGCATTATTTTTATGTGTTCATTTAAACTAAGTTTTCCATTTCTATACCTGCCTCTGTTTGGTAACGCAGATAGCACTTTCGAAATGCGAGGACATGTGTATCGTAGAAAGGTACGGTTGTCTTATGCAAGACTATTCTGGCAACAAAACGATAAATTATATTTTTTATTTTCTATTTTTTTCATTCTTATTTATGTAGACACTTGATAACTCTATATTTGATAAGCTACTTGAAACTTCAGCATGTTTTGTTCGGTCCGTTGTGATTCTCGATACGTCGCGTCACATGTCAACGGAAAAAAAAACTTCCACTATATCAGTTGAAGGTTAAAGCAACAAGGAATTGTTGTTTTTTGCTGTTGAATGGTCGAATTCAAATTTGTAAACTTTTCAAAATAACCTCCGAGGGTTTGAGACCAGCTACAATTTGAAGTCCAGGGGTGAATGAATTAACTAGTCATCATGTTGTGGAAAGAACGCGGTAGACATGTTTATCCCTTGAAAATTTAAATACGTAGGTACCTACATTTTATTAAATTATCTAAGTGACTTTTTCAGGAACACTTCGAATCACGGTGACCGCCTTTGAGGGTATGAAAATTCGACTAATTATTACCATCGATAAACTCTTATTAATTATGATATCCGATTTAGATAAAGTTTCGCCAGTTCTGGAGACTATTCATCAAACTTTGGCCATAATTCCTCGTGAGTATACACAAGAAAAAAAAACTTAAAATTTCATGTCTTCTAACACTGTAATTTCAGCCGGTTTCAACGAACTAATAATGGGTCTAGGATTTGGCTGGACCGCTCCCACAGTACAAGAGCTTACTGGACCTGGTAGCGAGATACCACTAACAACGGAGCAAAGCTCGTGGGTAGGTTCGTTGATGGATTTCGGTAGGATTTTTGGACCTCTAATATCGGCTCTTTTTTTGGATACTTTGGGACGAAAGTTAATATTGCGGAGTAGTACGTTGATATTTTGTGTAGCGTGGTTTTCCATCGTATCGTATAAAACTGTCTGGGCTATTTACCTATTACGATTGTTGATCGGTATCGGAATGGGAATCAGCGATTCGTCGTCGTGTATTTACCTGGCGGAGGTTACTTCACCGAAAATTCGAGCGTTTTTTTGCAGCATAACTATGGTGGCGTTTTACTGCGGAGAATCTTTCGAGTTTCTAGTCGGAACGTATCTTTCATACGATACCGTGGCCATTATCAACGCGAGCCTGAGCTTGGTCGGCGTCGCGTCCACGTGTTTGTTAATTGAATCGCCGTATTTTCTTGTCATGAAAGGTAACTTGGAAAGAGCCCAGAAGAATTACCTCTGGTTGAAGGGTACCCAGAAATTAGAACATGTGAGCGCAGAATTCGAGCAAATTCGTCAAAATCTCGACGAAGAGAGGAAAAAGAAGCAATCATATAGAGTGTTATTGAAGGACAAAACGAATCGTCGAACTATGATAATCGTATTGATACTAAATTCGTTATCAATAAGTTCAGGATACTCGGCGGTTACTTCATTTGCGTCGAAAATTTTCCAACCTAATGAAACCTTATCTTCGGACGAATTCACCATTTTGTTCGGTGCGTTGCAAACTATAGCTTCCGTTGTGGTCGTCTTGATCATCGAACGATTCAACCGAAGGACGCTGCTGTTAGTTTCCTATTTGATATCAGCGATTTCACATATAACAACCGCGACGCTATTTTACGTACATGGAATAACCCCGATTCGAGGTTTTTCTTGGTTAATTTTCAGTTCGGTGTCGACGTACGTGTGTATGTACACGTTATTGTACACGATATTGCACACCGTCAGAGGAGAATTAATTCCGCAAAGTATTAGAGCCATCGGAGGCGCGATGGCTATCGTGGTACACGCATTTACCGGATTTTTGATCTCCAAAGTGTTCCTGCAAGTTTCCGAGATGTTTGGAATTTACGTTAATTTCTTGTTTTACTTTGTCATCAGCTTAACGGCGTTGATTTTCGTTTATTTCAAATTACCAGAGACCAGAGGTAGGACGCTGGTGGATATACAAAAATCCATGATGTAGTGAAAAGTCCACGGTGGGGGTTAACCTCATGAGAGGAAGAATCCAGTGTGGGGTGAAGATCTCACGAAAATAGTGTGATGGGGTTAAAACAATACCCGAGAGCTTTATACGGGAAATATCAAGACGGAGGAACCTCACGGATAGAAAGTCTGTGGTAGATAATGACCCTTTTTTTATTGATTTTATTTCCCACTGATTTTGTTTTTTACAATTTCATTATTTATACTGATGTGAAAATTTGCGAGATCATCGAAAAATACGAGACGTTCAGACCACTAGTTTACATATATTTGAAATAAGTATAACCAAAATAACAATCCCGCACGTGTCGATGAGACTATCACACGAAAATGAAAATTTTTCATTCATTTTGACACTCGGCACCCTCAAAGAACTTCAGTCGACTTGGTGCGCAATTGCGCGAAGCATTAAATCTACGCATGCACTGTTCAAGGTTCAAAATAACTTTTTGTTTAAGGGGATTTCCGTAGTTCTTTTATTGATCAATATATTCGAAGATTCGAGTTACAACAAAGTAGCCCCCAAAAAATCGAACTAGTCGAAAGTTTACCAGTAAACACAAAGAAATTACAAGTATTGCGTTTCAATTTTGTTAAATTCTTAATGTCCTGCTTTGAAGATACTTCTTGGAAGTTTTTCTTGACGCATCGTTGATTTCCATGAACAAGTCCTATACCTTCTGTGAAAAAAGAGCGAAATGCTATTCAAGGTAATATCCGTTTTCACGCTAGTTCTATTATTTCGATGTAGGCCTACATCGTTTGAGATACTTCGTTCAAAAGTAGCATCGGTCGAACGACACATATTTGCGGAACGTTTTCAACCAACCAACATTTCATGTTTCTCTAATCAATCTGAGTCAATACAGTGGAATAAAAAAGCCAAAGATGATAATGGCCTATGGCGAGGTATCTTTCAAAATGACAAATATCAACTTGAAACATCCTCCGTATCAAATAACAGTTTTATCTCTACTCTGATAATTGCAAATACCACTGAAGATGACATCGGCACATACAGATGTGGAATTGGATTGAATAGCGATGTAATATATCTATCACTCGATCAAAACGCTCCGAAGATAATAGCCGTTGAAAAGACTCTTGATGAGGATTTCTCGTTTCGGTATACTTTAAGATGCTTAGTAATGGCAAAGTCCACCCCGACAATCAACTGGATTGTAGATGAACAACTAATACCGGAAACTTCAGCTAATTACTTTATTTCAAATTTGCCATGGAGCGAGTTCATTACCGCTTCGTCAATTACTGCAAAGGGGAATAACCTCGGTAATGAATATGTCTGCAGCACTTTCAATCAGTATGGTTCCGATGCACAAATTACGTTTGCTCCGAAAAACATATTTTCCAATGTTCAAGTATCGGAATCAGACTCGCAAAAGCTTCTTCGAACGCGGAGACGATCAAAAATCAAATCTGTTTCGAAAGCTGTTTCCAAAGTAGGATGGTTCGTGCGTTGGGGTTTTATTTTCAAGATAATCTTCTTCATCATTGTTGCCATTATCTTTACGGTAATCTTGTTTTATTCGTGGTCCCAAATAACGAAACTTTGTTGTGGCAATTCCTACCAAGCTATGTAAACTTAAGGATCTAATACGTTTTCATTGCAGTTTAAGGATTGAAGGAGTATCCAAGCTTTTGAGTTAATTCTGTTTTTCTTACCGTTGTTACCATTATTTTTGTAGCTTAATGATTTAACCGTGCACTTATTAATGTTGATTTCATCACCAAATAAAGTATAAGATTTTATCTGTTTGATTAAAAATTTCTCTCATTACTACTGATGAGAAATCGGTTTTAAGATAAGAGAAATCTACTAGAAGTAGTAATACTTCATGCTCCTTCATTACTACAGAATTGATGGTTTTTATTCCATAGCAAGAAATCTGCCTCAAGTCTAAATATGATGGAAATTCTACGAAAGCAAATAGACACTGTATATAAAATATACTTTGATATATCCTCAAATACAACAGTATTAATGGTTAATAATAATAAAACGTTAAGAGTTAAAAGAAAAACACAAATAATAAATTTTTAGCGCTATTATAAAAGCCTGCTTATTTACAGCACTAAAATTGTTATCCACCGTACTGACAGTTATCTTGTTACATAAATGAAACTATGTATTACAAATCAGAAAATTGCGTCATTGCCGTTTTGACCCTGGAATTGAAAAAAATTCATTATCGTTAATTATCAAAGCGAAATTACTCGTATAGATTGGTCATTCAACTTACTTATCAAATAATATCGTATTCGTTGTAACAATTAGCTGTTGTAGTAACCTGACGATTCCTAGTTCTTTAAGTTTTGCTTGTCTTTCTGACGAACCACTTTCTTCTTTCCACACTAAATTAGAAATACAGAATATAGCGGCTACTTGTAGCTTAACATTGTGACTTGTCTGAAATACAAGTTAAGAACATAAGCCAATGTTGCGCTAAATTCCCGCATCATATTACGTACCATGTATTCTTGCAATTTTTTCAATATATCTTCATTATTCATAATAAAATCTTTGGCCGAATCGCCATCTCCTATGTTGGCCAATATACATAAAGCTTGTTCTTTCACCTCGGAAGAATGATTCGCGTCCAATATCATTGTAACAGCCTTAAAACGAAAATATGTTTTACAATGCGATATTAAGTGCAGATGTACAAAGATAAGCTATAAGCAAATGAAAATAAACTTCGCTTTTTTTTCTATATTTGTTAAAAAAAATCTACAATATTAATCTATGAAAATATTCGAGAAAACTGACTAACATAATGTTAAAAACGACAATAAACGAAATAAACGAACAAAGCGGTAAGAGCATTTTATAGACCTGTATGATTTCATTTCCATGCAGATTCATTATATAATCAATATGTGGCTTCGTGCATAGTAGATTTCGTAACAAGCCCAACGTCTTCATCAATACATTTACTTCAGAATCGTTCAACAATCGGAAAATATGCTCGATGCCCAAAGTATTGAGAATTAAAGTTTTTATTTTTTGTTCAGCTTGAAAAGCCATATTCTGTAATCATGACGTGGAATTAAAATTATACAGTGGGATTCTCTGGTAATATTTGAAACGCACCATAAGAGCCCAAATTCCATTTAATCTTAAAGCTGGATCCGATCTTCTGGTTAAATTACATAATAAATCGACGGCACCTGATTCAACAATTGGTTCTTTGGACGGAGAGAATTCTAGGAGGAGATTGCATAAGGTGGATGAAGTAACGGTGAGCACGTCATCGGAGGCGTTTTCCAATAGTCGCATTAAGGGTTTCCAAACAGAGTGATCCTGATTCGCACATATAGACTAAGATAATGTTTTTGGTCATTAGCTCAATAAGAACTATTTAAAATATTCATATGAGAATTTACTTTAGAATATGAAAAGGTGCGCGAATATGCTTACGTGAAATGTAGTTCGAAGCTGTTGAACGCTGCGGGATAAAGAATGCAAACAACGTATAGCGGCGAGTTTAACTTTGGTACTTGGGTCATCTAAGGCGTTAACGATGTGCTGCACCAAGTTTTCTGATTCGATGATTTTCTTACGTATATCTTCATCATTAGAACCAAGCGATGCAAAAACCTGAATCAAAATAGAATGTATAGTTATCTACGTTACGAATAAAATGTAACGTTAAATTACCCTAAACGCAGCTTGGATCAACTCTTTCCTAATTTCTTCATTCTTCGAAGCTGGTAAAGAACTGTCGCCTTTATAATTGACAAATGAAGTTAACACAATTATCAAATGATTCGAAATAGATGCTAAACGCTGCAACTCAACGTTAACTTCCGTCAAATAAGCTAAAGTTTCAGCAGCTTCTACTCGTTCTTTCCACGAATACTGTTCTTGACATAAATAAACCTGAAGAAAATAATCAAATAAGATTATATTATATAGAAAATGTTTTCAGAATAAAAATGAAATTGAAGTAAAAAAAAACTCACTAAAACTGGTAACGTTTTATACAATATCTTCGGGTCTTCGGCAGATATAGCACCAGCTCGATATAAGTACGTGATACATTTAGCAACAGCTAATTGCATTTCGGTTGGTCTATGCCGAGCCATAAGCGCAACCAATAAATCAGGTACTGATTTTTCTCCGAAACTGTAACACCAATAAGATTAAACGAGCTCACCGTGAGGTGAGATACAATGAATTCCTTACTTTGCGTTAGCAATGGAAGCAGCAACGGGTTTATTTTCATGACATAAACTAGCAATGCAGGTCAATGTTGGCATCAAAACAGCTTGATGCGGCGAACGCAGTAAAGCCGCCAACGAGAAAACTGCTCCTTCGTCCCACAACATAGTTTGATGTTTTTGTGTCTAAAACAAAGCAACATTATACTCTCAATGGTCTGGAACAAGAATATCGTTTATTTACCTTGATTGAGTAACTTAAAATCGTCGTGATTGATATTTGGTTAGCGATCGAAAACATAATTAAACTAAGCATATGCGAAATCAGTGATTGATCTTGGAATATTAAATGAACCGGAGCACAGCTATATTTGAAGATTGAGCATACGCATCGTAAACAGTTCTCAGAAAATTTATTATCATCTGTCAATATACCTGCGAAATTAAACTCGATTAGGATACACGATGAAATCGATTCATTTTATTACGTACAGTTTAAAAGAGATGGAACGACATCAGCTTTGAGTAATTCTTTAATATGATTTTCAGTTCCTTTGGCCAATGAACCGAGTACAATGACTGCTTCATTTCTAATTTCAATAGGTTGTTCGTAGTCGCACAAGATTTTCACTAGTCTAGATATGACTCCTTGTTGGATAGCATTTCCTTTTTGTCTATTACTTCCAATTACCGTATTTTTAAGTTGGCTATAAATTAAAATAAATAAGTGTAATATGAGAAAGAAACTTTGTTTTAAAGATTCAACGAGGTATACGTACATGAGAGCGGACAAACACTTGGGATGATCTAATGAATAAATATCATCCATGAACGAACGACTACTTTCAACATCCTGAAACACAACATGAACTTCGGTTAGACAAACAGGACAAAAACTACTGAAACAAAAAGTAACTGTTGTGATTTACCATTAGAGGATAATTCTGTATCAACATCGCCATACAATAATTACACAAGCGACACAGCCTTTCTATGCTATCATATTGAGGAGTACGTAAGCAAAGTCAAGATTTCAGTCGAATTTGGAAAAAATTCATGTAATAAGGAAGTCGAGATGATGAACTGTAATTAAAATTCCTCTTAATTTTTAACTCAAAAGTATCACAAAACCAGAATAATAATTAAATGGAAATTACTTCGCAAATGGTGTCGTATATTTCTGTTGGGAATTTTGCTACTGAAACCTACTAGGACAATTCGACACGAGGGGGGAAGAAAGAGAAACCTGAAAGACCTAAATAATTTTTGTGGCCAGGTGAAAATACGCTTTACGGAGCTGGTCGTTCTGGAAGTGACGCCATATTTTGAGTAAAAAAGAAAGGAATAAAAAATAAAAAATACGCTATGTAAACAGTGTTGATTGGCTAAAAGTTTGTCGGATGTTTACGAGAAGTTCGTCAGAAAGTTCGATAAAGGGTTCGCGTAGCGGAAAGTTGCTAAAAATTTGCTGAAAGTTCGTCAAAATTACGCTGAAATTACAAAATGGCTGATATCTGGTGCTAAAAAATCAAATAAATTTCAACGCGTTTCATTGGTCAGTGATAACAAAGTCCTCACGTGAATGACGAATTCTTATCAGGTTTTGTCGGTTCGAATTGAAATTCTTGTATTTTTTATTTCGTTTGATCTCGTTTAAATACCTCGGTTTTGTTCATAATGAAACAATTTTAATTATTCAAATGCAGTAATGACATCTGTAAATAAACCTACACTTAATTTGGCTTTTGCCATCAATGCATTCCGAAATTTAAGGCAAACTACCTCAGCTTTGGGGATAACTCCAACTCATAAGGTATATTCTTGATTGAACGTCTAATAACAATTATTAAAAAGAATTGCTCTAATTTTCCCTCAAATCCATCATTCTGAATCCTGGATTTCCTACTTTTTACCATAGTTACTTCAAGTTTAAAAAAGTTTTCTGTGTACTTTTATTTTTTCCAACAAACTAGATCACCTATTTAGAGAATATCTATGTAGCTTTTATACTTCTCGCTGTTTATTTAAATTCGTACATGAGAAATTGTCAACAAAATTACTTCCATTTCAATAGATAACCGCTGTCTCAGTTACCGTCGGCGTGATACTTCTCGGAGTATTGACACAGTATCTAAGGAAAAAGAAACACACATCGAAAAAATCAAAGAAATCAGTCAATCGGCCTATCTTGAGTTCAGCTGCTTTACGAGAATGTCAAGCTAACGATGGTAAGCTGCTGATTCAAATTAACGAACCGTATTTTCTTTAATTTGAATTTTATTTCCAACGCAGAAACATTATCCAGACCACGTAGTCCTAGTATCCGTTCCATTCGTCGCCAAGGCTCGGTTCTTTCTGGTATATCCTCGACTTCGGAATTTGGCAGATCTGATTTTAGGAAAAATTTATCTCAAGAGCCCACCGATTCTTTTACCCCGCAGCAGTTGGGAGTCATGGGTAAGTGATTAATTTTGTTATGGGATTCTCTTCGAAAGAGTTGTCGCCTTTGTCATCATACTCGAAAATAACTCGTCGTTACGTCATTAAAACGAACCATGTAAATTTCACTTTCACATCGTCAAAATGGGAATTATCGTCGAATTGTGATAAAACCATGGACTGCTTACCTTTAGTTCAAGGTTTCAGGGTGATTTGAAGTTATCTTATCGATTATTCGTAATTTCGCACCCTTTTATATTTTTAAATTAATTTCACGTGTTTAATTTTTCAATGTCGATCATCGTCTTAAGATGTTTTTTTCAACTTCTTTTTTTTTTTAATTACCCTCGTTAAATTTTCGTATCGTGAATTATATTCGATGGATTACTGAAAAGAGTTACTTTATAAGTTACATCGAATTTTGCGATTTTTTTTTAAATTTTATATCTGAATCCATTTTCTATTTAAAAGAGCAACGAGGTGAAACTAATTGCGGGTTTATTTACGTATTTAAATTATTGGTCAATTTTTTTTTCTATATCAATTCGATGCAGTAGACGATATTAATTATCGAGAATTTATTACTTTACATGTGCATTCAACATTTAATGTGTTATTATGAATCCGAGCAATTAAAAAATTCGTGTAATTGATAACATCTGACCTGACGAGTTTTCTATTTCGTTTATTCAAATAAATCACTCCATTTAACGTTTAATATCACAACAATAATATAAGCAAACATCGTCTTCGTTTAAGAATTTAACCATCGATAGATATGTTTTATTTAATGTAATTTATTTAAAGCATCCATATATACAAAAATTTTATTATCATACACTTCATCACTTTACTGACTTAATAATTCAAAATTTGTTCACAGTCTCTTCAAGTTACTTACCTAATAATTAACAGTGATTACATTTTATACAAATTATACATAACAACTAAACGAACAAAATATAACAACAAAAGCAAAAACAAATTCCAACTTCGAAATGCAATAAAAGCTTTTTCTGTTATTAAAATAAAAGATAAAAAAGAATAAAAATAAAAACACGATATTAAAACTGCTCGAAAAATAAAATCCAAGGTCCCGTATAAAAATCACGATTCAAATACGAAAAACCACAGAGTATTTACAACTTTTAGGAACCTACTGAAATTCTTGTACTTTCGCTATTAGCAATTCATTGTGGTCATCTTCATGCTACTTTTATTGTGCTGAGGACATAGTACCCAAATGGACTAGTTTGTAGAGATCCACGAGAATATCTTTTTTCAACTATTCGATTACAAAATCTCGTATTATTATATTTTCACATGTTGGAAAATTTACAAGAAAACATGTCAGAGCTTTGGCAAACCAGAGGAATCGGACATCCGGCAAATTCCAATTTTGGGTATTTAAAAAACATACAAATTGCTAAAAAAAAAAAATGAAAGAAAAATAAAGAAACAAAGAAAAAAAAATACAACGAAAAATAAATGCTTAAGCACGTAAAAATAATGGTTTGGTAATGATTTATCATCTTCGATTAGAAATCCTATGTAATTATTATATAACCGAAAACCAGACTAATTAATAACGAATTAACGATCGAGGAACTATGAGAAAAGCATCTGCAACCGGAACCAGCAGTACTTCTTTCGGCTTCGTCTTTATTCAACTCCAAAGCGTTATTTTGATCGTTTTGCATGTCTTCTTTGACGCTGGACGTCGTCTTTTTATCATTCGGATTAATAGGAGTTCTGATGATTTCGTTGGTCATGGTGGTCGTCGAAGGTGTGGTGCTCGGCGGAGGTTCCGTTGTTGTGGTTGTCGTCGTCGGTACCAGCGAGCTGTTGTTGATGTAATATAATGGACCGTAGATGGAATCTACGTGCTCTAGCTCCGTATACGTCCACATCCCGTGAACTGTTCGATTCATCATACGCGAATCTTTGAAGACCGATATTAAAGTAGCGGTGTATGGTATCTCGACCAGTTGATAATCTCCGGTAACTTGTACGTTACACGCGGTTCCGGCCGGTAAAACAGCTTCGACGCTATAAAAAGAGAAAATTTAGGCGTGAAAAATTCAGAGGTATTAATGCTATCTTACCTTTCCATTCCGTTTCGTACTTCTTCGAAGGGTAACCCCCACTTGATATTTTGTACGGAGCAATTATTCGAGATGTAAATATTGGTAGATAAACCTTTCAACATTCCTCGTCCTGGACCCCAGCCGGAGTAATAATTCCATGGATATCCTATCACCGAATCTACCTTCATTTCGTTTAATTCTCCATTTCGAAGGATCGTTTGACCCAGAATAGTATTGTTGTGAATGATTTTCTTCCGTTTCGTGTCCACTTTAATGACCGATAAATCATACATAACTGGTTCAACTTCGACTAAAACTTCCCCAGGGCTGACGTCAAACATCACCGTATTATTCTAAAGTAAAATACGTATTAGTTCATTGGCGTTATCGTATTTCCACTTATTTTAAAACCTTACCTCCGTGACGACGGACATTTTACCAAAAATACCCAAATTTGGTTCGATTTTACCAATCAAATAAGGCTTGCCGAGATTACCATGAGGTAGAACCTTGAAATTAGGGGAGATACTTCGAGCTATGTAATATTCGCCCGAAAGCACCGCTCCATTCGGTACTTCCATGTTTTTCTCCCATTTCGTCCAAAATAGTCGAGCAGCTTTGTCGACGTTTTGAAGTATTTCGTATTTTTCCATCAAGTGGACTCGACTCACCAATGCCACAGCGCATACGGATTTTCCGGGTGTTTTCTCGATTAAAGCCCCCGGTATGCTTTTGCCGTTCACGTAGGCTCGACAAAGGTATAATTTACGTTCCTTGACGAGCCCTTTGACGCTGGCGTTCTGGATGAGGTCTTGCTCGGTGACGCCTGTAAAAAATGACCTTAGTTTTACGAGATATCGAGATGAAAATTTTACTACGGCGATTCGTGCTGAGTCACCGTGGAAACGTGCGCAATGCTATTATTACCAGAGTAATTGATTTATTATTCCGAGAATACGACTTTGACCGTAGTCTAATTTACTCGATGAATAATTCTAGTGTAATGAGTCCATTGGGAGGTTATTTTTAAATGAAAAATTATTTTTCTTTCTTTTTTGTTAAAAATTGGTGTAAATTGGTGAGAACTCTGTGGTGAAATTAATTTGAACAATTTTTGTCAACACACACCCATAAATTTTTGTACATTTTCAATGGAAAGACACTGTTTCAATGAGAGACGAACGTGACCATAAGTGAAATTAAAGAATTTTTTTTTAAATAAAAATTAGTTCAATTTTTTATTTTTGCAAAATAAAATTTGAAAAAAGAAAAAAATATATGTTAATGCCCAAAAATTACTTCTTTATAAAATTTTGATAAATTTGCAGAAAGTTTGCCGAAAGTTTGCGAGAAATTTTCAAAAATCTGGAAAAAATTTGCTTCAAAAGTCGAAAAATTTTCTTAAAGTTACATCAAAAATTCACTCAAAGTTTGTAATCAAAGTTCGCCTCTCAAAGTCAAAAAAGTTTTTTAAAAATTGATCAAAATTTTCCTTGAAATTTGTCAGAAAAGTTGTCTAAAAGCTCATTTCAGTAGTCAAAAAAGTTAAAAGTTTCCTCAAAATGTGTCATGAAAGTTTGTCAAAAGTTTGTTGAAATTCTCTCAAAGTTGAAAGTTTTCCAAAAGTTTATCAAAAATTATAAAAATTTGTTAGACAAGTTTTCTAAAAGTACAATCAAAAGTTCGCTTAAGGTTTGTAAAAAAAGTTTGCTAAAAGTTCGTTGAAAGTTTTCTCAAAATCAAAAGGTTTTCCAAAGTTCATCAAAAGTTGCAAAGTTTGTTGGAAAAGTTCTCTAAAAGTTCATTTCAGAAGTCAAAAAAGTTATCTAAAAGCACCCTTCAAGTCCGTCATGAAAATTTGCTAAAAGTTCGTTAAAAGTTCTCTCAAAATTGTTAAAGTTTTGCGAAAGTTCATCAAAAGTTCCCTCAAAGTTTGTCATGAAAGTTTTCCAAAAGTTCTTCGAAAGTTTTCTCAAAGTCAAAGAAGTTTTCCAAAAGTTCATCAAAAGTTGTAATGTTTGTTAGAACAGTTCTCTAAAAGTTCACTTCAGAAGTCAAAAAAGTTATCCAAAAGTACCCTTCAAGTTCGTCATGAAAATTTGCTAAAAGTTCGTTGAAAGTTCTCTCAAAATTGTAAAAGTTTTGCGGAAGTTCATCAAAAGTTCTCTCAAAGTTTGTCATGAAAGTTTGCCACAAATTTGTTGAAAGTTTTCTCAAAGTCAAAAAAGTTTTCCAAAAGTTCATCGAAAGTTCACGCAAAGTGTGTCATGAAAGTTTGCCAAAATTTCATCAAAAGTTTACTCTAAGTTTGTCAGAAAAGTTCTCTAAAAGTTCACTTCAAAAGTCGAAAAAGTTTTTAAATGTTTAAGAATATAAAAAAATACAATATTTTCGAGCATAAATAAGTTTTATCTGTTCCTAAAATTTACCGAATTTTTTGTAAATTCTGTAATTTTGATAATTTTTAGTTTTACGTAAATTTTCGAATTTTCTACAATTATGTCAAATTACCTTCAGGTAGCTCATACTCCAATGCTCCAAAATAAGCGTCTTCGAGGGTAGATCCTTCAGGAGTGGGCGGGCTCCATTTCAACGTGCTAGATGTGATCGTTTGATCGTTGAATTTAATCTTGACCGTATCATCGCTGGTAACTAAAGTTGCTAGTAGCAGTAACGTTAATAGATGCTGGGTGAATCGCGATTCCTCCATGGCTACGAAAACAAATAATTACTTTAATTTCATGTACAATTTTACACATACTCGTGTATAAGTTCGAATAGGTATTAAGTATACGGAAACATAGTGGATTCGAGGGTGGAATTTTTTTCATCAATGGAGATATTTACTATGGGAATAGCTTCTCTCGTGGTCATATCGTTTCGACGAATTCATCACGTGTATTAAAAAAGTACCAGGATTAATGTATATTCGACGTAGCGAGGGTGGCTGACCTTTAACGAGTATTTCAGTAATGTTGCCAGATGCACACGCCTTGGGGCTTATCTTAAATCCACGTTTATGAAAATTCACCCTGTTCACGATAAGATACCCGTTTACCACGCCTATCAATCATCTAAGATTACAGTTTTTTTTTTATTTATTCCGATACACATATTGTCGAAGAGATGAGGCGCGTGTCCGTGAAGGTACACACAGCTGTCGCCTTTGGAGGATTATACCATAACGCGAGGATTTTTATTCGTACGAAACGTGGCAACCGGTTGTTAAAATAATACCCCCCTGAAAATCCCAGCTGAATCTATAAAGCTATTCGTAATTGGAAATTGGAGAAATTGGTCGAAAAGCAGCTACCGAATTTATACACAATACGTACAAAAAGACCCCGGAAAAAATCCTTTTATACGATGACAATGTAGAAATTCATTCGAATCTGGTCTTGAATCGGATATAACACGTGTACCGAATGTCTAAGGTAATAAAAAATACTCCAAGTTGAGTATCCCTGACCTCGAACCAATATCGTACCTTTTAGAAAGCAGATGCATTTACGAGCGCACTCAGGAAATCTTTTATTCGACGATTCCAAAAGGACACGGTATTTTGGTAAATTTTAACGGTTTTTTTCTACTATATAGCTCTTCGCAGATATGTATAAAGTGTGAAATTTCGAGGTGTAAATATGCCTTGTAACTGGTTTTTGCTTTTTGCAAGGTCGTCGAGTAAATTTTACTTGACAAATTTACGGTGCCCGGTGCTATTAGGTGAAACAACGGTAATACGTGTTGTGTTTCTTCGTTTTTTATTTTTCTGGTTTTATGGATGTATTGTATAATACAGGGTGTCTCCGAAGTTAGTGAAAGTCTTCGATTTTGTTGTGGTGGGATTTAGAGCATCATGAGTGATGTTCTTTTTGATGCAGTGAATTGAAAGTGGAGAGGAAGTGGTGGGGATTTTGTCAGTGGAATTTTTTAATGTGTTTAAACGTCGAAAATTTCGTTGAAATATTTCCCGATTTAATTTTGATGAAATTATTTTTAGAAAATTCTTGACAAGTTACAAAAATTATTTTTATGAGCTCGTATCTTCCTATTTACATAAATTATTTTATATTTATTATGCGTAATAAAAAATATTACAGAAATTTATCAAAATTGCAAAAAATTTTCTACGTGAAATTGAAAAAATTGAACAAAAATTAGAAAAATCGATTATAAAGGAAAATTACAATCCCAAAATAACGTGAAAATCAAAAAATCAAAATTTTAAAATGCTTAGAATTATTTTAATATTTGAAAAATTTCCAAAAATAATTGAGATAAAAGTTATGTACAATTTATTTGAAATTTTGTAAAACTAGCGTATTTATCTACTTACAAAAAAACTGAAACAGTTTTATGATATTTTGTAAATTTTTTTCGTTCATTTTATCGATTTTGAGACTTTTTGACAATTTTTTAGAATAATTGGAATAATTTTCTAAAATTGTCATTTTATTCAAGCAACTATTAATCAAGTGATAATATTCTCGAAAAAAATCAAAAAAAAATTCATGATATGCAATGAAATTTGAAAAAAATTCAAGAAAAAAAATCATAAAATAATAAAAATTTAAACATTGTATAAAACAACATTTTTAAGGAAAAATTTAACCTCGAATTTTTAAATAATTTCACCTTAAAACCAGAAATAAAAAAAAATAAAGCTTTTAAAAAAAGTAAAAAAAAAATTGAAAAATAAAATGAATTGATACGAAAGCTTTTAACGAAATTTCAACAATAATGACTAAATTCGAATACATAATATAGTAAAATAAGGTAAAAATACAAGTACATTAAAACTGAAAAATTATTAGAAGAATTCTGTTCTTATCGAATTGAAATTAAATTGGGAATGTTCTTTTGTGATAAAGATGAAAAAAATTCATAAAAATAATAAAAAATCTCCAAATACAAAATATTTTGGTAAAAAAATCAACTTTTAAAATAATTAAGGATATACCGAAATTGTAAAATTTTTCAACTCGATTTATTAAAATTTCTTGGAATTATTTTTTAGCTTTTCCGTGTTTAAAAAAAATAAATACATACTTCAAAAATTACTCGAATTGGTTGGAAAAAATATGATTATCACTTCACGAGCACCTTGGTCAGTTGGCATTTAAAAACTAACGCTGACGCGACGAATCACCCGGTATACACGATGACCATAGGTGTTTTCTTAATTAAACTTCCACACAATGTGGCTCGTATCGAAGCGATGATTTATTTCACAAGACAGCATTTTGTATAGCACAAGCAATACTGCCGGAAACACGAACCATTGGATTTGAGTAATTTACGCGGATAAATTCGCGTAAAAACCAAAACCTCATCAGACATTAAATTCGCGCTGAAAGGACGACAAAATGATTAAAACATAACGAACACGTACGACACGCGAGTCACGTGCAGAACTGCAAGACCAAATCACTGTCGCTGAATCCGCGAACGACTTAATCCTCATGGGCACGATGCATCGTATTTGCAATTAGACGTTAGGTAATTACGAGTTCGCGGAAACGTAGTCGCACCGAAAATACATAAAATTTATATAAAAACGCCCGCTACAAAGGGAGCGAAGCTGAAGGATTAACACGGGTACGTGGTTAAATGGGGTAGAACGGAAAAATAATGGGACATTGAATTAGATTTTATGTTAGTTGCATCGACTACACCACGACCCTCTTCTTAGAAACGGCAAAGTTTAGTTTTCGGTTCTCGGTGTACTCCTGTACTTGACGTTTATAGACTTTTTAATTAGGTTATTCGTCGTCGGTTGCCGGACTCCCTTGATAAACTGCAGCTGGCTAGTGTTGTTTATTGGTTTCCCAGATACGACCATCGGACTATGGAAATATACCCAAAAGTCCATTGTTTTCGGTAGTAGATACCTAGATACAACGTGTACGAATTTCGCGAATTGTTAATGGCTGCGGAGTCCTACAGGAAGTATTTTTCTTCGTTGAACGGATATAATGACAAGCGTTCCGTTTATCCGTTTCGAGTCCACTACGATGGAAGCGCTGGAAATAAAAAACCGAATTCGGTTCTGATACCGGTAACGGTGGCGAAGGAGACGCGGTGG
This sequence comes from Maconellicoccus hirsutus, assembly GCA_003261595.1. Lineage (NCBI taxonomy): Eukaryota > Metazoa > Arthropoda > Insecta > Hemiptera > Pseudococcidae > Maconellicoccus > Maconellicoccus hirsutus. The sequence goes on from QBDW01000246.1 coordinate 23,448, forward strand.
AGTTGCCGATGACCGTCTCGAACAGGATGTACGGATTGTTGATGGCGTAAACGGGAATCGCCATAACGGACTGATAATTCGAGAATTAATTACATACACTGGTAAATTCTCATTTCCCTGGTTACAATACCGAATACCTGGATTGTCGAGGTTGTATTCGCGAGGTTTCCAAAGCCAAGGATACGAGAAGCTTTCGAGTTGTAATTATTCGAAAAGCTTCGTGTTTTGTGTCAAGGGAGTAACAGAGATTTAGCTGGATGGTTCATAAGAGTATTTGAATTGACGAAGACAAGAACGTTCTTCGAAGACGATTGAGGAGTAATTTTGCCATAATTCTCTTCATGACAATCCAACAACATAAATAATTAAATACTTATTTTTTTGGCAAATTTTTGAATTTTTCAAATTTTTTCTTTCAATTTTGAAAAAATATATATTTTTTAATATAGATTAAATTTTGAAAAAATTACTCAAAACCGAATTTGAAAAAAATAAAATTAAAATTATGGAAAAAAATTACATTTACTAGTCGTTTTCCACACATATGAATAATATTCCAAACCAATAAACAATCAAAAAATACATCCAGACGAATATGAAGAAAAAAAAACAAATCCCACGATACGGTTTAATTAGTTACGCAACCATTTATGTTATTTTCGAAGGCCATCGAAAATTAAAAAAGCATGAAAAATCGAAGCATCAAATGTTTCTGGGTTTATGACACATTCCAAAATTAAAGCGATGCGACCTTTTTGAAGATTTTTTGAACACCGTATGCACCAATTTACCAAAACAAATGTGTTTGGTAAATTGGTGCATACGGTGTTCAAAAAATCTTCAAAAAGGTCGCATCGCTTTAATTTTGGAATTAGTCGTAGGAAAATTATAAGAAGAAGAAGAATCGTGAAAATAGAAGAAAATCCAAATTAGGTGGTAATTTTTACAAAAATTGTCCCTTCCAGCGTTCAAAAATTACATCATGTGAAAAATCTGGAAAATTTAAGCATAAATGAAAAAATATTCGAACAAAAAATGCTCCTCGTTTAATTCCCTACAACTTTCATTTCAACTATTTTCACCTCAGAGTAATCCTCGGTCCATAAAGCAACCCTTAATATGGGGTGATTTAGAAAATTAGGGTAAAAAAATGAAATACACAAAGCTGCATCCCTCGGATAGAAAATCCTATTATGATATTTTTTCGTAATTAATTAATTTATGTATTTGAGAGGATTTTCTTGGCGAGTTTTTGATAATAATCACACCGTGGGTTCATGCCGTCAGCCCCCCCACCCATCTCCCCACAAATTGGATTCAAAACAGTCTCAATTGTTAGTGTTACATTAGTGCTGGATCGTGACGTATTCATTTTCCTTGACGTAACCTCCCCCCTCCCCTGTGATATAATTAAATTTAAAGCAAGCAGTGGGAAAATTGTTTTAAAAAATGCCAATTTTTATGTATTTTCACGATATGACTTGTTCATGGCGCAGAAAAAAAATTGTTTCGCGAAGCTGAGAAATTATAAAAATTGAAGAAGGTAGTACAGATCATGTCGAATGTTTGGAAAAATTTCATCATTAAATTTGAAAAAAATATATATGTACTTAATTTTGGAAAAAAAAATTCCTTATTTGTTTTTTTTTTTTTTTTTTTTATTTGAAATTTAACGTTACAAGGTTATATGTATAACGTAAAGTGACTTAAAATATATATATTTTTTTTTTAATGTAAATTGTTATTTAAAAATTAAATTAGATTATCAAAGTTAATATTATAATCTAATTTAATTTGTTGAAAATTCTGCTAAAAATTAATTTTGGAAAATTCTAGAAAAAATTTTACATCAAGGATCAAGTTGTTTTTTCTTTTTTCTTTTCATTTCACTTTAATTAATTTTTTTTTTAAATTTTTTCTTTAATAAATTTTTGTTCAGTATTACTCGATTATTTCCCCATCATCAATTTATTTCTCAAAATGAAAATAAAAGCGTAAATAAACCACTTTGCAACTCACCGTTGATGGTAATTTTTCACCGAAATTCCACCTCGATCGTAAGCTTCGTTCATTTATCACTTTAAAAAATTTCCTCAGTGTTGAAGCCTTTGAAATTCCGGTAATAAATTATCACCGAGTTTACACAACCTAATTTACAATTCGAAAGCGAAAAAAGCCTCTTTAAATTAAAATTTACATCATGGCCTGCAAAACATCGTTCACTATAAAATACACCGAAAAGAAAAGCATAAAAGCTCTATCGACCTTGAACTCAGGCGTTAATTTCGATCACGTCTAAACGACGTCAGGTCTGTGGTGATTTATAATTGCACTCGAGTCGACATAGACGTGTACTTTACGCCGTAGTTACTCGAGTAGTATCACAAGTTGAGAAAAAGTTAGCAAGAATGTACACGGTATAGTCATCGAGGTACTAGGGCGCGATCTGCGAATAGTACGAGCTTGAACTAGTCAAGACAAATTGGCGCCTTGATGTTCGATTTTTCGCCATCGGACGAGCCACGTGAAGCGGGGTTTAATCAGTTATATCGGTCAAATTATACACGAGGTGTCTCCCTCGGTGAAAAAGGCCAATTTTACGTCTTGTCTGGGGTTACCATGGAAATGGAAAATTTTTCTATGACGTGAAAATTTACATGTTACGTAAATATTGGTAATTACTTTCTAGTGATATTTCATACTCGTGGGGATTTTTTTCGATGCAAGTTCACGTATAACGTACTTGATACGCTCTAATTACGTCCGGATTTTAAATGGAGACCGTGATGCGCGGAGTATCAACGAAAATACACAAGTTTACGGAAATGGGTTGACCTTGAATTAGGCAACTTGGGCAACGTGTATCGAACAGGTGCTACAGGTGGTTGGGACAGGAGGGTTGAAAAATTCGCCCCGAAATTTTCCAGCCGTCTAAAGTCAAAATAAACAGTTTGGGTTTGTGGTATCGATCAACGCGGCGCATTCGAAGCGGAGAGAATTTGTCGTAGAAGAGAGGAATTTCTTGGTGCTTTCACACCGGAAAATCAAATATTACGGTTGATGTTCACCTTCAAGACTTCGGAGTTGGGGGTTGGCAATCAAATGGTCTCGAACCCTTTGAAATTCGGTCTGTATGTCGTCTCAGTCGATTATGATATTTATGCCCCTTCGCGTACTCCCCAGCGACCTAGTTAACTAGATTGAATTTTTTTATCGTTAGGGATAAAATGGGGGTAAAGCTGTCAACGAAATAACCTCATTGCAAACGATGTTGACTTATCGGGTTATAAAATGACGTAATAAAACGCCAGCATTGTCGAATGTTTTGATTTGAATAATTAGAACGTTAATAGTACAAGGGTCATATAAAGCTATATACGCTTGAAAACACGAAGCCGATTTTACGACCATACACCCATCGTCGTTCCAAAACAACCGCAACATTTCGCCAAGACAATTATGGCAAATGGCAAAATGCAAATGTCACAAAACGTCGAAACGATACTCACATTTATTGACGATTTACATCGTGGACTCGAATAAAAACACCATTGTGCTTCGACTTCGAAAACAAAACAGTCACACGCGCAAAGCACACTCGTCGAAGTTCACGAAGCCGAAGAAGTGACGAATTCGAGATTACCTTGACCATCGTTGCTGCAAAAGTGCGCCCCGAAACAAATCAGTCGTGAAAAAACGAACCGCGTCCGACGGACGAAGAACGGAGAAGACATATCGAACCAACTTGTGTCAAGGTGGTTTCCTTTAAAGGGATGCTGTGCGCTTTCCGGTTGCCATGGAAATATACCGATTGTATGACGCACCCTAAACGAACGTGCGAAATAGTGAATCTACCTTTGGAGGTTTATTGCATGAATTGCGCAAGTTTCGAGCAAATTGCTCGAGAACTTGCGCCATTTTATATTCGAGATTGGATGCAATTTCATATGCAAGCACCTGTTTTCAGGGCTGAAAAGTTTTGATTTTTTCAAATTTAAATGTTGCAGTTGAGAAAAAAAATGAAACATTTTTCCTTAGAAATCTCCGTTTCAGTATTGTTTGCATTGGGGGAGGGGGCGGAATTGAAAATTCTTCATGAGGAAGGGCCCATTATCCTAACGAAACTACAGAGCTTTCAAAGCGCTGGCTAACTCAACAAAATTTTTACGACATGAACGACTACTTGGGAGGGGGAGGGGGGGTTCCATAAGTAATTTACAAAACTATATTTCCTTTTAATTTCCTTTTAATTTTAAAAATCTCTGTTTACATTATTTTACTTGTTTAAATTTAATATCTTTCAAATTTTATACCATAATATTGTTAAAAATCAGACATTGTTGTAGGGCGTCATCGTTGGCGACGCCTTAAACACAAAAAAAACATGAAGCTTTCACCATAACAATAACTTGTCATATCATGTCACTTGACACGATCACATGTCACTTCTGACCATGAAAATGAATAGTCATCTATGACATAGTATGGTGACATAAAAAAATTGTATTTTTCATAACACCTGAATATATGACGCATGTTACATGTCACTTTCAACTATGACATGTCACAATGACAATGATTTGTCATCATATCATGTCACTTGTGACCATGACACGTGACCATGACAATAAATAGTCATCTGTGACGTAGTATGGTAATAAAAAAATTATATTTTTTATAACACGTGACTATATGGCGCATATCACATGTTACTTTCAACTATGACACGTCACAATGACAATGAATAGTCATCTATGACATGGTATGGTGACATAAAAATTATGTTTTTCGTTGAACATGAATATATGACGCAGCACTCATTTTGAGGGGAAAAAATAATCACTTAACTTGTCATCACATATCATTACGACACCTATTACCATGACAACGTCATGACATATTACCATAATACATATGTCATTATACAGGTTACTATGACATGCCATCGTAACATGATCATGAGATATCACCATGACATGTCGAATGACATGTCACCAAGACATGATTATATGTCACTCACGACAATGACACATGACCATTTCAATGACATTCATCGTAACAAATCATTACATATCACATGTCAGTTATAGCCATAATATGTCACCATATTAATAACTTATGATCATGATATGTCGCCATAACAACGAACTTCATTCATGACATGTTATCATGACATGAAAATATTGACATCATTTTTTTGTGACGCTTTTTCATGACGAATTTTCGATTTTATGTGCCATAGCCAAGACATGAAAATGTCAAATGAATTGTATCTTCTCTTATCTTGTCTTATTCAGAAATGTAAATTGCTAATATAGAAAACCTCTATAAAAATTAACAATTTGTGCGCCTTTGTGATGAAACGCGAGAATTTTTAATTTTTTTCTATTATAATATTGTAACTAAAAAAAATTCAAAAAAATCTTATCTCCAGATTTAGACACCCCCCCTCCCCCAATAATTTATAGTACGTGATAAAAACGAATTCAGAAAAAAATCTACCACGAATAGAACCAAGCAGGAAACCACATTCCGCTACCTTACCCGAACAAGATTCGTTTTCGCTTTGAAAATTCCACCAAAAAAGAGAAAGCCCTTTATCGATCATTACGGTAACATTGGAGCACACTCGGTTAAATTTTTCGGTTTTGAAACCTCCACCATATCGTTCTTCTCGTCCATTAAACAATTCAACGTGCTCGAGTAGTTCCGACGAAAAAGAGAATACATACGTAATGAGGACACCCTGTCTACTCGACGTTTTAAAAATACCTCTCGAGAAATTTATCGAATCGATATTGAAAATTGAGTATTTGAAATTTTAATCGAGTCCTTTAAGCTGTAAAACTCGTATAATGAAATCGTATCGCATTAACGAGCGAAATTTTCGACGAATGAAAAAATTATTACTTCTTTTTATTACCCTTTTATAAGCAGGTTAAAAGGTCTCGTTAGAGGAAAAAAAACCATAGGGGGAAAGGCTAAAAGCTTTATATTTTGGCATTATTTCAATTCACTCGTATGTGTGATTCGAAGGATAAAAGTTGAGTTCACGAGGTACCTCGTGTTCGCGAAGATTTGGCAAACGTGATGGCGCCTTTATTGCCAAATATTTCGAATAATTTTATTTACAAGGTAAAGGTAAAAAGTCACTTTGTAAACAACTTGTCAACGTGAGCCATCGATGATTTCGTGTCATTTTCGGCCATCGCGACCTTCCGTAGCTGTGTTAATTTGTTTCGTATTTGTAAAGCGGTGGGGTCAAAATTGATGCCCACGCGAATACCATCACTTGGCTGAGGCGCCAATTAAAAGGTTCAAGCTGGTACCTCCAACACGTTCGTATTAATTATCCATGTCTGGTGTTTCCTCGAAACTCGAAAGTGTAGTTTAACGAATTAACGTGGCTTTGTGCGAGGTAAATTGGTGGAAAAAACATTTACAATGAGTTACGGTTTGTCTGCCTTTTTGAAAAGTATTTGTGAATTTCGTCAGATTCATTTTAAAGAAGCGAAATTTCGCAATACAGACTCCAGATCTAGGAGGGTGACGAGTTGCGTAATGAGGGTAGTTTAGGGTTCCAGAAAATCTGGAATTGAGATTAAAACGGTTGAGAAATTCGACCTGGAGTTAGCACCTTTTTAATCAATCATTTTCGACAATTTTTCATCGTGAAGTATTTTACGGCGAGATGTTTTCTTTCAATCGCCTGTGGCGTGTATTTTCATCATCACGTTTTATAATTTTTCAGCGACGTATTTCGTAGCATCGAGTATCCGCAACGAAGAAAGTAGAAAGCACGAAATTATGTCGGTGTTCTTACACATTCATTCACCCCTTTTCTTCGTTGGGTTTTTTCAAGTGCGCTTTTGGAAGCCATTAAACATGCCGGGATCTTTATGCGGTTAATTTACGCAAATATGTGAGAGCTTTGCGGTGTATTTCCTGGTTAATATCACTTTTCCGGCGGGGTTGTCACGTAGTGGTGAAAAAATAATGAAGCTCGTTGGCATATGTGGGGAAATTCTTGGCATTTTTGGTATCGCGAGTGTTTACGGAAGGGCCTTTTGTTAGGTGGAATATGTATCAGGATTTTTTCCCCTTAGAAAACCCTTTTTTTTGCTGTGTTCCTTCGAATTGATAATTAATTATTTCTCGGAATTTTTCCCTCGGTTGGTAATTCTTTTGCTGTTTTTGTGATGGTTCAGTGGGACATTTGTTAATCATTTAGCGATTGATGGAAGGAGAGGAGGGTGTGATTTGCTGAATTTTAAAGAGCTCAATGGAATATCGAAAGCGAAGTCGGTGTGGATTTTTCAAATTTATTATAATATCCTTGAAATAAATAAATTGATGCAAAAAGGAGCAAAAAATCATGGGTGCATTTTTTTTTGTTGAAAAATCACTACCTTCTACTCTTTTAAATTACCTCCGAAGTATTACAAATTCATAAAAGTTCCGGAACACGAATTAAACATAGTTTCATCCCCTTCTGCAAAACTTCGTGTCAAGTTTTGCCGTCATTTGATGGGAAAATCCACCCTAGGATAAAGATGGATGTACATTATAAGCCATTGTCAACAGGATTGTCACCCATGCAGACACCTCTCGTACCCCACGTTCAAAAAAGCTGCGCACGTGTTGAAATAAAAAATCGTCACGTATACTAAACCAGGAATAAACCTTAAAATTCTTCGCTCTGTGGTGATTAAAATGGCGGAAAAAATCGCAGATATCTGTTTATTGGTCATTGAGCCGCAACGAGCTAACCAGATAGATTCCCGGTAGCCTTTCGCTGAACTAGAGCGTTTCAACGAATTATGGAATTTTTTCAACGCAGGCATTGAAATCGGCGCGCTTTGATGGTAAAATGGCATGAAACCCGCATACGAAGCTCGGGGTATTTTCCAGGATTTTTTCCAGTCTATGCAGTAACTCGGTGTACTTTGAAAATGGTGTATTTCGTCGACACGTCAGCGTCATATCGATTTTTTTCCCTCATATGCATGGTTCGGTTTGAGTTTACATATCGAAATTGCGCTATTTTACCGAACTGCGTGCAGCTGACAAAGCCATAGAGAAGGATCGTGTACCACGTGCAATGCCGCGTGCCGCAATCAACAGTCACGCTAACAAATAGACGTTTCGGCGGCAGCCACCGTTTAGTGGTAATTTGCGAGTAAATTTGTGGCGTCGTCGATCCCGTATGCCTGGATCGTGCAAGATTGTCCTAGAGCTAGATACGTATTTGCGACGCGAATTTCACACGTTATTCGTGAAATAACGCGAACACAGGAAATAACGAACAGGTGTGGTACAAGCGTGTAATTTTGACAAACGGTCATATTATCATTTAAATGACCATAGAATCCATTTTCGAACTCGAACAATTACCAGCAAATATGTTGACCTACAACGTATCCGTTGTGAAACATCTTCGTGCGACCGAAAATAACACTAGATTTGGATAAGCATCGTACGAATGTGTATAAACATCTCGAAACGTTTAATTTGCCTTATCTAGCTTTTCTAGATTAGGCGCTTCGATTATTTATCGAAACATCAAATCTCAATTTAAAATATAAAAACATCTATGGATTAACAGCATGATATGTGTGAATCTTAATGACGCCGTCAAAAAACCAATTACTCGCGGAGAAGGAAGAAAAAAGGCATGCGTTGAAATATATTTATAGATACTTTTAAGGTACGCCATACCGCGCCATTTATTTCAAAATTAAAATTTCTCATCTTGTGGATCTACGCAAATTTCTACGCGTAAATGAGCGATTTTCCACGTGGAGATTATAAACATCGCTGCGTAACAAGTTATTCGTTTTGGATCATTGCCAATAATGTGTCCGACTCGATGAATGGTAATTAGTATTCGTGAAATTTGGGTTAAATATTAAGGTCGAAGTTGTAATTTGCCTATGGTTTTCCGCCAATGATTATTCATAATTTTTAATCAAATAAAAAGCCCCATAATTTAGAGGGAATTGATTACTGAAAGATTTAATATATCGTCGGGAGGATTTGAATTCGTTATAAGAGCATAATTGACATTGAAATATTTCAATTTTTATCCACATAAAATGAACGAATATTTCCATAGATGAATTAATAGCGATAATATGTCATTGGCATGATGACCAACCGTGCAACTAATCGCAAAAATAATCCCAAATTCGGGTTCAGCGTCATCGAAAACCTAATAATCGATATATATGATCGTTTTTTATCATTTTTTCAACAGCGCCTCCCCACAGTGCTCCCCATATCGCCCCACCATCGATAATACAACATTTATCGCAACCAATCTCAAAAATAACCCCGGATTCGGATTCAGCACCGTCGAAAACCAGATAATCGATATGCATGATGGTTTTTATTATGTTTTCATCAGCGCCTCCCCACCGCACTCCCCATGCCTCCCCAACATCGATAATATGAAATTTTCATCATGAGAGTTGTACTGTTATTCAGTATGAATTTTTTTTTCAGTTTTTCTTCTGGATGCATTTTTACGTTTTACTCGATTTTACAAAGAGGATGAAACGTGAGGGGAGGACAGCAGATGAGGAGAGGAGGGGTTTATGCCAATTAATCGCTAATGAAGAATCGTCGATAAGGTTCTCGTGGACCTCGATTTCGATTCTGTCTTCTATTTCGACGTCGAGTTATACCTTTTTGAATACATCTATGATATCAACCTTTGAGTCACTTGAGTAGTGGAGGGGAGGGGAAGAGGATGAAAGGAAATTAGGTCTGTTGATGATCAAACAGTGTCACTTTTACCAATTTTTGAGTAAATAATCAGTTCATTGCCTAGTTGAATGTATTTCTTACTTCGGTCTTACTACCTTTGAAATTTACTCATAAGTGTAGGGGTGGGGGAGGAGAAAGGAGTGGGGGTAAAAAATGATAAAAAACCGTCATGTATGTGGATTTCTAGGTTTTCGAGGGTGCTGATTTCGAATCTGGCGTCTACTTGAACGCCATGTTGAATATACTCGAGATCACTCTGCTCATTCTATCTATCGACGTTCATAAGTGAAGGGAAGAGGAAGAAAAAGGAGTGGGGGTAAAAAATGATAAAAAATCGTCATGTATGTGGATTTCTAGGTTTTCGAGGGTGCTGATTTCGAATCTGGCGTCTACTTGAACGTCATGTTGAATATACTCGAGATCACTCTGCTCATTCTATCTATCGAATACGTTCATAAGTGAAGGGAAGAGGAAGAAAAAGGAGTGGGGGTAAAAAATGATAAAAAATCGTCATGTATGTGGATTTCTAGGTTTCCGAGGGTGCTGATTTCGAATCTGGCGTCTACTTGAACGTCATGTTGAATGTACTCAAGATCACTTTGGTCGTATTACCTTTCGAATGCATTAATAAGTTTAGGGGAAGAGAAGGAAAAAGTAGTGGGGTTGGAAAATGATAAAAAATCATCATGAATATGGTTTTCTGGGTTTTCGGGGGTACTGATTTCGGGTCTGGCATCTGTTTGAACGTCACGTAGAATATACTCGAGATACTTGAAGCATAATGTTCCTATCGTTATTGTAATTTTTTTGAAAACGCTTGTATAACATGTTATCGAAACGGTATCACATATTTCGCTCTTTTTCACGAATAAAAATAAAATCTATCGAAATAAAATGTTCTCCGACAATATTCGACTGACATAAAAATCTTTCACTGCCAACACATCCAACGCAGACACATAACCCCTCCGAATGACTTTTCAAACACACTATACGCATTCAATGGGGGAAAAATATCGACATTACATGAATTATCTTAAACATACTACACGTGTAACGACGACGCGTCTTCGAAGTTCGAACGGTATCGCATTAATAATCCTCCTACTTGAACGCGATATTTGTCCCTTATGTAATACCAACACACGCGCACAAATCTACTTTTTCATTGATAACTTTTTGCCAAAGCGGCGTCCGGATGGCTCACAGCCATGGAACCCGTTTCCATGCAATGACAAGAGTAAAATTTTGCTCGTTGCTCCGTTATTTAAATATGCTGTGGCGAGTTTTAAATTACAATTGGTGCGGTTACACGATCTGCGTCGTATTCGTAACAAGATACCGAAGATAATGCATGTTTGAAATGAGAAATATAAAAGAAATCTGGAATTGTATTATGCGGTTGTATTAACTCCGTGGTGCTCGTAAGAGGGAAATGTTATTTATATGTAAATAGCTGAGGAGTAATTCTTTATAATTAACCGATTAGATTTTCCTTCTACTGGTATTTTTTTATAGTTTTGATTCTTTAACGAGCTAAAATGATCGTTTGGTCGTAATAAATGAAAGAAATAATTTAGATGTTAAAGGGTGAGCAATTTTCGAAAATATTTTCACCTGTGATAACATCGGTGAATAAATTTAATTCACCTCGTGAGATATTTACGAGAAATGAAATGTACGAGAATTCATCAAATTGGAGAAATATTTCGAGCTCTGGTTACATCGGCGAGAATATGCGAGGAAGCTGGAATAAATTATGGGTTTTACATTTCTCGCCGGAAGATTACATTGATAATCGTCGTTGATGGAAGAACCTAATTCGTCGATCGTACCGAAATTGTAATCCGGCCAGGAACACGCGATTATATTTTTATTGCTTTCACGAGTACACTTATACCAGTCAAGGGTCATATACACGAAGGGGTTGTAGCTCACCCTCTTCGAGCTCCGCGTAGGAGCTCGTTATACTAAATATATTTCAAGTATTGCGACCTTTGTTTACCAACAATTAAGTGTGATGGTTTGGTCGCGAATATGAATCGATCGGTGGTAAAAGAAAGCAGAAATGTCCAAACAGCCTTCAACGCGTAGCAATTCGACGTATCAATTATACCATCGGGTTGTCGCAATTTCACAAAGTCATATGAAAATTGCCAACGTCACAGAGTTCGCCTAGTAACCCAGTAAAATATCATCCAAATTGAAGCTAATTGAAAACGTTTTCGTTGATTATATTTACGCATTAACACATAATTCGGATACGGCTTTGTATGTATAAACAAGGTCGAAATAATTTAATTGCTAAGATTACATAGAGATTAATTCGCCATTTGATACTATTATTATCGAATACACAACACGTGGGCGTCGAGCACGCAATTGCCCATATTGCGAATGTACACATATGCTAAGTTACGTGGATGTAAATTGTAAAGGACGATTTACCGATGTACGTCGATGCTTTATTTCCGCCAAAAGTCGATTTATATTTTTGAAATTCTCGTTATACGGAACTGGTTTCCAAGGCGTATCTTGGCGATTATCCGATACGATTTAATGATACGATTTTCTTATATCGTATAACTTATGCAAATCTTGGTTTATTTTTCAACGATATTGTACGAAGGAATTCGCTCTCGAAGATGCGAATCATTCGTGATCCACGTACCGGATGCGAGTTCAAAATCATGTGATGGAAATTTACGACCATGGTTGAGTATAAATGATCGATGATAGGATGAAAAGAAATTTTTCGAGGAAAGCACCACGTAGGCAGAGGAATTTTTCAAGAATGCTAAAAAATCATTATAATTTACACCATCCTCAGGCTGACAACCGTCAACAAGTGCGAACCACCTTGTACGCAGTAAATGATAGAGTTTGATCGTCAATTGGAGTTTTTAAATGGTGATTAAGTTCAGCGTAGAACAATAGTAATCATCGTAGTGGCCGGATCTACCAGTTTTCCGTTTTATGTTTATTGAATTAGAATAAAAAAAATCCATTTTTTGGGGAGTCAAGTTCGGACTGTTGCCAACTCTTTTCGATTATTTTACTTCAACCAAATAACTCTTCGTGGATTGGTTGTTTTATGAATTTCGTTTTGAATAGTTTTTAGAATATTTTACAATTTTTTTCAATTTATTCATACAATTTCTGTTTTTTTTTACTGCGATGAAACAAAGATGGAAATTTAACAATATTTTCTTATCATTTGAGGTTCAAAAAATGCTCAAAATTAAAATAAAAAACAACTACTTTTCTGTATTAATTTCCGTTTTAATTAATTTTTTAAAAATTTTACAATTTAAAATAAATTGATTTATACAATTTCCATGATTTTTTTACCACGAAGAAACAAAGACAAAAATTCAACGATATTTTTACATTATTCGATGTTCAAAAAATGCCCGAAAATATTTTTTCAAATTTTCATCTTAGCGCGGTTATCTTGAAGAGTCGACAAAAATTTCCGTACAAAAACCGTATTTTCAACTCCAAAAAATCGCAAATAACCTTTGAAATTATTTAGAGCAAAAAACGTTATCTAGTTTATTTGACCTTCAAATAATTGAAATTTTTTTTAAATGTTTACCTCAAGGAGGAGAAGGGGAGGGGTGGGCAAAGCTAGCAAAAACATACGTAAATCGATTTTTTCGGCCATAAAAAATCGCACCATTATTTGGAACAAAAACATTATCTAGTAAATTTAACCTTCAAATAATATAAAATTTTTTCAAATTTTTATCACGGCGAGGAGGTAAGAGGGGGGGGACGAACCTGACAAAAACGTACGTAAATCGATATTTCTGGCAGTAAAAATTCGCCAAATAACGTTGAAATTTCTAAAAAATTGTTGATTGGAATTGAGCTGATTTTAAAATTTCCAAAAAGAGATTTTTTTCCTGAAATTTCTGTTTCTGGAATTTTTCAGGTCAAAACAGAGGCAAATTATTTTAGTAAATCAATTTTCTTTATAAAAAAAATTTTCAAACTATATTTTTTGAATTTTTACGGAAGAAATGTCTTTTGAAATACATTGAAAAATTGATAGTTTTTGAGTAAAAAATGAAAAAAAATAATCAAAATATTTGAAGGAGAGTCCTCGTTCTTTGGTCGATACTTTCCGCCGCGTAACAGTGGCTCGTCTCTCGCTTACGCGCTACGTTGACAAAGTTTCGTGTAAACAAACCGCTATGATAGCTCGTATGAGTTGATTTTCTCCTAATCGTCATGAGCCCCTTACTCCTCACCTCCCCTTCTATCCTCGCTTTATTTTTTCAATTTTTTTCACTTTACTGACGGTTTCAAATTATTTGTAAAAATAATTCCTTGTGATTGTTAAAAATAACATTACAAAAAAGAAAAATAGTGATGCCGAAAAAACAGTAATTTTTATCCAAATTTTGAATTGAATTGAATCAATTTTTCTGTTTTCAAAAAAAATCAGAAAAATAGAGAAAATAAATTTTGATTATAGAAAATTTTCGAGTCAAAAACAAAACCTACATTTTCGTCTCGCAGGGTTACTCAATGTGGTGGAAAACTTTCACCGGCCATTTCGTTTCATGTACATCGACGCGATACCACAAAAACAGAATTATTTCCAGCATCGTCCGCAATTCGGCCACATTTCGTTGTCGAATACAAATCAATACGAAATTGCGGTTCAACTTCATGTGAAACTCGCGAGCCCAAAATTTGCGCATAAAATGCAAAACACCCCAAGGTCCCAGTCGAATAAATTGATCGTCGAAATGGGGAGCACTCGACGTTTAAAAGGTTACGCCTGTCCGGGGCGAAAAATTCAAATGACCGGGTCAATATGATGAAGTTCGTAATGAAAATGTGTCAGAAATTGCATATCATCGTTAATGTAGTAATAACGTGTAATCTAGTTATGTCGGTGGCTTTATCGCATAACGTTTATTAATTTCTTCCTCGGACGTATTTGGCGAACATTGTAAGCTTCAAGGTTTAGACATGTCACGAGTCACTTATTAATGACGGAAATGTTGGAATTAAATATCCCTTTGGGTTTTTGCATCAAAGTCAGCTCGATGTCATCGATGGAAGTGTTTCCGCGAGGATACAGAACAACAATATATCTCGTTGAAACTTGCAAGCTTTTTATATGGAGCAGGATTAATTTGAATTTGAGACGATACGAAATGGTTCGCGTGCGTAACATAATCCTCCAGTGGCATGTTTCGTGTTACTTTATCGACGCAGTAGACATAAAAACCGTCTAGCTTGGAACACACCTGTTGGAAATTTTCGATAGTGACGCGAGTAATTACCGGAGACGACTTCGTATTAACACGCCGATCACGTGGTTGTAAATAACGATTAAAACTTATGTAGACGTTACGATAGTAATTACAACGAAATCGCGACTCAAGATCGGAGATGAAGGAAGGTGTAAGAAGAGCCACGCACCTGTGTTACGTTTCCCGACACGAAGAATTATGGTCATCACGTAAAAGAAATGCTCGAGTCACGGTATCATTTGGAAGCGATGCTGTGGCTTTTTCTCACGTATATCCTCCGATGACGAGCACCGGTTGATAGCGCGAATTGACCTTTGATATATGAAACAATGGGAAATTCACGGGTAATAGACTAATTGGTGATTTATAGTATTAGCCACGAGGATGGGATAGGAAAAAGCAAAGCTAATTTGCTCATTATGGCGAATATTCAAAATACTCGACACGTAAAAGACAATTTCTTTAAATTATACCGACGATTGTTACATCGTTGCACGCTTGATTTCAGATTAATTTCCATCTATGTAATGGGAATTACAACGCCTTAGAGATATTGTTTCGCCGACCGGAGCGGTGGATTGTGTGATCCAAGGTCTACGTGATGGCTTCTTTATTCGGCCGCGCAGGTTGATAATTGATTGAACGAGGTGTGCTGCGTGGGATCGTTATAGGTGATTTTTATTACCTTTCCCGCGAGTGCTTTGCCTGAGCTTTGCACCGTAGCACCGTGGACGTGAACTAATTTAGATGTTACGGGAATCCAATCCCGTGGCTAATTATCCGTGTAGTTTTACACGTGGTAGTGAAATTGGTTCGTGATCTTTACGGTGAAATTGTTCGCGTAGGATGTGCGTCAGGTTTACACGTGTCTGGTCAAGATTGCGCGGATTTTTATCGTGTCATTGTGTCCGCGATGCAATTGGATTAAAGGAGTGATTCTGTGATTTATGTAGTACGATGAGTTTGGAGTTTGGAGAAGAGATTCAGCAAGTGTGCGGGTGTTTGAATTCTTCGAGGGAGGAAGGAAATTCTTCGAGATTATTTTTATGGTAAATGACGTTGAAAAAGGCAACAAAAAATTCATTTTCGAGGATTTCCATTTGTCTCTGTCAACCGTATGGTTCATATCTCTGCTGCATGACCTGCCACAACAATTTTATTTGAACAAAAAATTTCGCTTTTTCATCCTCTACAATTTTTATTTGAAAAGTTTTTCCATATTTGTGCAATTGCGTCAGTTATTGAGAGAAAAGTGTGTTAAATCAGCTCGCATACAAATCTGCAACATAGCGTGATATTTTCATGTCACTTCGCGAAAATTATGTTCATCATTACATGTCATCAAACACCACAAGCCACTCATAACCACGACACGTTACCATGACAATGACTTGTCATCATATGTTACATATTAGACATGACACCACGGCATGCCACCAAGATATGATCACATGTCACCATAACAACATGTCACATCACATTATAATGACATGAAAATACCAGCATTATCACCCATGATCATGACACTTCACCATGATAATGACTTGGCATTTATAACACGTTGTGAGGGCATGAAAAAATTATATTTTTCGTTAAAAGCGAAATAACCGCTCGACTTGTTACTCGTATCATATATGTCGTCATCACATATCACGACATATCACCATTACATGTCATCGCTACAAGTCACCATGACACGTCACTATAACATGTTATCATCCAACATATCAACATGGCATGCCATCTACCATGCCATCCGCCATGTCAACATGACATGTCATCTACCATGTCAACATGCCATGTCATCCAACATGTCAACATGACATGCCATCCAACATGTCAACATGACGTGTCATCCAACATTTCAACATGGCATGTAATCCACCACGTCAACATGACATGTCATCTACCATGTCATCCAACATGTCAACATAACATGCCATCCAACATGTTAACATGGCATGTCATCCACCATGTCAACATGACATGTCATCCAACATGTTAATATGGCATGATCATATGTCACTTATGACGTTTCTCAAGCACGTCGTTAGTCACCACGTGTTAATCAGAACCATGACAGTAACTTGTCATCATATCATGTCATTAGACGTGTCATCACGACTTTTCTTAAAAATTATTTCAACTCTTCATTTAGCCATTATATTGGAAAACTCTTCAAACAAAAAAAACAGCTAAAAGCATAACCAACAAATTTGATTTGGAACATTTTTCAATTAGACCCTTTCCCTTAACACAAATCTCCTATTTTTTCTTTCAAAACGTCCCAAATTTCTGGTATTTTGATTTTGACAGGCTAAATGATGGCAAAAATAATCTTCAAAATTATAAAAAGAATATTTATTTTAAAAAATTCGTTATATTTTCGTTCAATGAAGGTTCGCAGTCCCTCCTCTGCTCCCCTCTTCTGGAATGTCTCCAACTTTGTAGCTCATAAAATCGAAAATCGTTAGTTTGACTTTCCGAGCTAATCTCTCCTTCGTTTCTAATTCATTTTTCACGAGTTATTCAACCATTGTAAATACTCCTTCAATTGTGAATAAACAACGATGTTGCCAATAATTACCAAATTGATGTGTAATTGGCAACATCGCATTTGTGCCCTTTTTCCACCAAGAAATCGTATGTACCCATCCAAAATAAACTCTTTAAATGCAAATTAACGAATTTTTCGAAAACCAGAACATAATTCATTAATTGACTAAAATTAGGAAACGGATATTTCGATAACAGAAGATTAAGCCGTTTTGTTACTTCATACGCCACTCAAGTCCCATCTTTTATTCTTATTTAGAGCAATCAATTAACATTCGTAAGCCTAATTCGACAGTCCAACCGACTATATCGTGCTGGATTTCCATCCAGAAACAAAACAAGCCTTCTAAAGTCATATTCGTGCACCTATTTGCTCGGGACGCCATCGCATGCGCTCGTTTCGACGATAAAGATGCCTTGGTTGATTACTCGAAACAACACCTACACTGCTCCACTTATCAATTCTTTTTGTAGCTGTAAACTCGATAATACTATCAACGCGTACTCGGCAAAATAGGAAACCCGACTAGGCGATAAAATCGACCATTGCATTGCGTTTAAAAAAAAAAACAATAGCTACGATCTTTTGCGGCACCAAAAAAAAACCAACTGCGGCATTTCATGATAACGAGAATTTCATTCACCGAAACGTCCCAACGTCGACAATATTATCACGTCGTATATTTCATCTATAACGTTATGGATTCCATAAAAAAAAAAGGTTTCGCCATCAGATTCCTTCGCGAGATAAAAAAACCAATTGAAATGACGATAGATTTTTCGACGTCGCAAAAAACCAAGTTGTATATTTTAATTATCGTTCATTAAACAAATCGCGGATTGTCGATACATGACAAGTTCATTATCCTCGCAGAACGAATTCGATATTTACCACGGCACGGTGGCACGACCCGAACGAAAAACGCAATCGACGTGAAAAATGTTTGTTTTTCGTAGTCGCCAATTCGTGACTGCCTCGGAAGACGATGAATCGTGAACTTGAAGTTTTTCAACACGACGTGCAATCCAATAAAAGAAAAGTCAGCCTAACTCCACTAGATTTCCTCAATGTAGATTATCCGTAATTAAATTTCTCCAACGGTCCGGTCCTCTTGGTAAAAAATTATAACTTTAGCCATGGTAAAGTGATACGTGTTATGTAACCTAGAAATCTCATTAGAGATACGACAATATGGTAGCATCGTGAATACAATACGCCAATTTACGCCTGATTTGCCTTTTATTTGCGTGTATCCAAGAACAATGAAAAATTTAATCCGTGAAATTCTATTAATAATACGATAGATGATCAAAGTTTACATATCCGCGTTTCGTTTTAATTCGATTTTTCACCTTTTAATAGCGATATTACCAACTATCAACTACATGGAAAATATTGAAAAATTTATTACTCCTTAGGATTATGATTGCTTTAGAGCTCACATTAACTCGATGCTTGGTTACGAAGTACGAGCTGAACTATCAAGGATGGCTTGGCGCTGGTTAATGGACCATATTGAAATGGCTTTCCTTTTGTGAAATAAGTTTCGCAAGAGGGGTTAAAAAAACCTCGCGAAATTCCAGATTAATAAAATTTAGGGTTCGTGAATAAGCGCTCCAAGGCTCAAAGGTTCTTTGGTGTTTAATTAGTAAATCTCGAGCGTTTCATAGGGGAAGGAAAAAAGCGGCGAAGGGAGATAAAAAGTCGTTGAAAATCGCGACGAGAGAGAGCTTAGAAAAATAGACGAAAATTGCCTCGAGAGGTACTCCAGTTGGAGATTTCAATTTCAAGGTTTCCTAAGGTCCCCTTTTTAAAGTTCATAGGAGTGAATTCGATGTTGTCTTTTCAATATTGACTGAGATTTAAAAGAAAACGTGGATTGCATTTTTTATTGAAACAACAAAAGTTTTTTTTTTTGAATGTAGCTCAAATTTGGTGAAAAATTCGTTTAAAAAATTGTCGAAGTTTTGTTTCATTTGATTGAAATTGCTTTAAAATCTCAGAAAATTGCCAAAACGTTGTTAAAATCGTTCAAAGTTATTCAGTATTTGTTCGAAATTGTACAAAAGTTGTGCAAAACGATTAAATTGAAGCAAAATTTGCTTAAAATTGCTCAAAATTGGACAAAATGTTGTTAAAATTGTTCAATATTTGCACAAAATAGGTGCAAGACGATTAAATTAACGAAAGAATAGGTTAAAATTGCATAAAAATAGTTAAAATACTGTTAAAACAGTTTAGAATTGTTCAAAACTTGTTTGAAATTGCTTAAAATTTCAAAAAATTGTAAAACTCTTCAAGGTTGCTCGACATTTGCTCATAATTACATAAAAACAGTTGAAATGTTGTCAAGATAGTTTGGAATGAATTAAAATTTCTTTAAAATTGCCAAAATTGCAAAAAATTGTTAGAATGTTGTTAAAATTGTTTAAATTTGTTCAATACTTGCTCAAAATTTTGTTAAAATGTTGTTAAAATAATTTAAAATTGCTAATATTGTCAAAATGTTGTTCAAAATTTCATAATAACTGTTAAAATGTTGTCATAATAGTTTAAAATTGATAAAAATTTGTTTAAAATTACTCAAAATTGTCGTAATATTGTTGAAATTATTTAAACTTGTTCAATATTTGTTCCAAATTGCATAAGAATTGCTAAAACGCTGTTAAAATGGTTAAAAATTTATCAAAATTTACTTAAAATTGCAAAAAATTTGTCAAAATAATGTTTAGATGTTTTAATGTTGTTCAAAATTTGTTTAAAATTTCTTAAAATTTCACGAAATTGTGAAAATGTTAGTAAATTTACCCAAAATTGCTTAAAAGTTGTGCAAAACATTTAAATAATGAGAAATTAGAAGTGTTTTCATTACTTTAACAACATTTTAACAATATTTTGACAATTTTGTGTAATTTCCAAATTGTTTTGACAACATCTCAACAATTTTTATGCAGTTTTGAGCGAATATCGAACAAATTGAAAAAATTGTATCAAGATTTTGATAATTTGTAGCAATTTTAAATCAATTTTGATCGATTCCAAACTATTTTAACAGCATTTTAACAGTTTTTATGAAATTTTGATCAAACATTGAATAACTTTAAACAATTTAAACAATATTTTGTAATAATATCGTTAAAATAGTCTAAAATCGATGAAAATTTGGTACACGACATAACTGCGTCGTGTTTTGATTATTGGCAACGTCGCTTTTTCTGTTAACATTCTCCACATCGCGATTTATCTGGTTATTGCGAATGTCTGCACTATTCTCTTAAAGAATAAGAAGAATTAGACGAAAAGGAGTAGTTTGGTGGTTCGTTAATGATGTATTATTATTAAAACACGATTTTCGAAGAGGAAACACAGATGAGATGAAACTCAGCATGCAAATCAAGTCCGTTTTAACATTCCGCATACATCATTCTTTATCCATATCTCAACTACGATGGCCTCTCCAGCGAGAAAAATTTGTTCTCAGATAGCTATCTGATTACAAGCGGTAATCCTACTGGAAGGGTTTACACATCATCGTCAAAGACACCATTGATATCGGAATCATACCCGCATACATTGTGAGGTACGAGATATGGCGATTCTTTCACGGATGTCATGTTCATTTGGCGAGATACAGTTCTTTGACACGAGACGTTCACATCGTTATAACGAGTCGGTAAGAAGATACGAAAAATGTACGCATTTTTAATCGTCGATATAAAACTCGAAGGTAATTCGCGCCAAAGCACGTCGTAATTAGTTCAGGATGTTCGAATCGTTTGTGAACGTTCCGGTAGGACGATCAAAACGTATGGATCGAGTGGCCTGTGTATCATTTGAATGAACCGATATGAAATTTTGACCATTGGAACCGAGACGAATTTCGAATTTGCATCGGTTCGGACTCGGTGCATGAGCTGGATGATTAACGATGGTAATGACGACCTTGGTAAAATACCCCTATGTCGAGTCACCCACACATGAAAATACTTTCAATTACCTCCCACATTTTGTTTACCTTTTGAGAACTGGTTTTCAAATGTTTTCACACACCGTTTACAAATTGTACCTTTTGGGTTATCTTAACGAGTTGAACAACGCGACGTTGCGTTCGTTGCCGGTAACCGGTTGTACGCGGTGTGCGCATGCGCAGATCTAGCGCAGCGTTACCGGTTGTAAAGCGCGCGAAACGATGAGATTCGTTGGTCATTGAGGTCTTGGGTTGTATTTTCTTATTTCAAACTACGTCATGTAGTTATATTGAAGGTGGGTTGGTGGGTGTATCGTGACTAATACCTTGTTGGAGGAATATCACCGAAGGCTTGTACTGTGAAGAGTACCGTTTGGTCATTGTGATTCATCCTTTCATATTTTAATTTTATACCTTTATACCTCTGGAGTACTTTTAAATTGATCCAAGGGTTGTAAGTCTAGTATAAACTGATAAATGAACGAAACCGATAATCGATCTAGAATTATTACGCGTTTCAAAGCCGCAGGTATACTTTACCTTTCATGAAAAAAGGTCTCGAAAAAGGAGGGTAATTCTTGGAAGGATAAATTACAATTCGCCAATGGTTTTTTTAATTTGTAAAATTATGTGATTGTTAACGGTTACCAGTGTTACCAGAAATGATCGATAAGCTGTCGATTTTAGCGTATATTTTTAAAAGGTCCGATTCAAGGCTTTTAATTTTTTCACATTTAATGGATTTTTTCCTGCTCGCTCTAGCGAGCTGTCACATATCACAAACATCTGGTTTGGAATTAATTAATAGTGCTTGGCCCGAAACGTCGGAATAACTCGAGGGCATTTTAATACCGTTAAATTACGCCAATCGTAACACACCTTTGTAATGTGATAACCAATAATTATTTCCCCCATTTCACGCGGCATGATGACAAGTAAACAATGGAGAAGTTATACGCACGATTTAAGTCCCATTTGAAGATTATTTTGGAATTTGCGTGCCTTTGCTTGAACTGCCCATGCCTTGGAGGCTCGGAGTAGTTTCGAAGATGTGGTTGTATTATATCACGAACATACGATTGTACCGATACTATTGACCTTAGTTGAAGAGTGGCATGTCTTAGTGATCAATAATGATGGCTTAATTAATACAACGAATTATCAAGAATTCGCGTGTTTATTTATCGTTATACGAAGTCGTGTACCTTTGATGGTCTCCTTCGTCTTGTATCGATCGTGTATATACCGGTTTGTATATATCGTGCATGTGCCACCGCAGGAATTCCGATTCCGAGATGAGGTGTTTGAATTGGAATATCAAAATGAACGTAGTGATGGTTCAGGGTAGATGTTATTTGCAGTGATTTGAAAAATAAAATAGAAGAATTTCTAGGAATTGTTCTACGAATGGAGAATCGAAGAGAGGGAGAGTGTTTGCTTCCATTGATTTTTTTTTGTAATTTGAAATAACGGTCACGTAAATGAGACCTTTGTGGAGGGGTCGTTTAAGATTTTTTTCAATCTATAAATTAATCTTGGGGCTTTTTAAAATGGTAATTTTTACCATCTTTCCGTTTCCGGAGTTTTTCAAGACCGTTGGAGACTCCAAGTTCCGGAAACGGATGTGTTGTGTATTTTTTGCGCGCTCGAGCGTATGCTCTCTGAATTTATTTGTTTACCTTTTTATTATTTTTTTGTGTACGAGTACTCCAAACGTTTTATCGTTTTGTTTTGGGTGATACTGCTGAGGAGTTTTCCATGAATTTGAATTTATTTAATTGTAAATCAAAATTTTGCAGGCTAGAAGGTGTTTCGATTTTTGACAAATTGCGAAATTGTTACAACATGTGATTGGTGAATTGATATATTTATTTTGAAAAAAAAAATACAGTTTTTCATCGATTTTGTTATCTTTACTTGAACTTTGATTTTTTCCAGTGTTTTTAAAAAATTAGCAAATACTTTTGAACGAATAAATTAAGCAATTAAAATTTGATACGGATTTGCATTCGAGTATTTTAATCAAATAATACAAATTTTTGTAAGATTTGAACTGAATAATTTGCATATCATTTTTTCACCAATTCAATTACTTTGATATTAAAACCTGATGAAAAAATGATTAAAAAATAATGAAATTAAAATTTTGGAATTATGAATTACTCGATCAAAGTCCAAGAAAACGAACGAGGACCAAATTTTTGACAATTTAATCTGTTTTAGACCCAAAATAGATCCCGTTGGAGGCTCCAGAATGTCTGAAAACCTCAAAATTTATTCTGTAGAGGTTTACATTTAAGATATAAAATATTTTGAGCCGGTGGTTTTTAAAATCAAACACGTTTGAAGATTTCCGATATTTTCAGTTGTTGGTCAAAAAATTACTTACGAAGAGTTTGGTCGTAGTTCGAATTACTTAAAAATACGCAAAAAGCAAATTTTCAGCTAGTTAATTTAATCTTAACGATTTATATGGTTTTTGAAAATCTGAAATAATTTCAAAATTACTGGAAATGATAGAATTTCGTTTGAAAGCATCGAAATAACGACGAAAAACATTTTTTTAATATTTAAAAAATTATGCATTAAAAATTCACATTTTTGATGAAAATGAAGATTTTTTGCTGCAGGCTTCAAAATTACTGGAAACGATAAAATCACCTTTCAAAGGGTTGAATGTACGATGAAAAATATTTTTAATGCGGGGAAGGGGGAGGGGCTAATGACGTAGTTTGAAGTCGTATATTACAAAAAGAACAGTTGTAAGATGGTCACCGTGAGTCCTTCGTTATTTTATTTTTGGTGATGAAAAGTCGTCAAGACAATAAAAAAAGATTGAAGTGTGAATTCGAAAATGCCATTTCTTTGTTTCTTTTCCTTTACCATTTACTTTCTTATACCTGTTTGTAATTTTTTTGCACATATCGAACTCAATAATATCACTAAAAGAGGTAGATAAAAGACAAGAGAAGAAAAAAAAGCTCTCTTTTGTAAAGCAACGTGGATATTCCCCGAAGTTATTTTGTATTAGTTGAGTGGTGATGGAAGGAGTGAAGGGGTGACGTGATATCTCTGTGTTCTATAGAAATCCGGTCTTGTATAGTTCACCGAAATATTTACAGAATTGTATGAAAATGATTTAAGATTAAGAACTTGTTCGAGAATAATCGAGTCCGTTTTTGTGTGATTTTTGTAATTTAAACGTAGCGGAGGAGGGGGTGGTCAGGTTGAGGCGTATTTTCAATTTATTATCGAAATATATTTCCATTTCATAAAAAAATATTCTCGAGTAATATTTTCTGATGGGATAAAAAATTGTAAAAAAATTCCCAATATTTATTAAACCTGAAGAAATGATGGTTTATTAATTAAAGCTGAAAAAATGTAAAATTGGAATTAATCCAAGTACAATACGATATCACAACTGGATTTATTCGTTTTGAAATTATTTCGAATTTCTCCCTCTTTACTTTCCTTCTCTACATCACACCCTTTCGGTGTTACCCTTAAAGACTGTCTTCTTTACTTATTCATCCAACTCGATTTACATCCCCTCCATTTCTCCTCCCTTTTGATTACTTCCTTCAAACTGAATTTCCAAGATGTTATTCGAAAACGTGGCTTTGAATTAATTAAACTCGATCGGTCCCCGTGTTCGGGATCGTGTTACGAACTTGAACGTTGAAAAAATATTACGACAGTCGACAGGTGACTTCTTCGTCGCAAACTCGCGATTATTTTAATTTTTGATGTAAATAATTTCACGCCACCGTATTTGGTAATCTAATCGGATATTTCGGGTGGTTTATTTACGAGCTTCGTGATGAAATATCACAACACGTTTATAAACATTGTTATCCGTA
Source organism: Maconellicoccus hirsutus (assembly GCA_003261595.1). Taxonomy (NCBI): domain Eukaryota; kingdom Metazoa; phylum Arthropoda; class Insecta; order Hemiptera; family Pseudococcidae; genus Maconellicoccus; species Maconellicoccus hirsutus. Next base: position 48,876 of record QBDW01000246.1, read on the forward strand.
GAAGGCAAATACGCGAATAATTTCGCGATCTTACGAAGAATTTTTTCCTAGAATGTGAGACGATTCACACGCCGATTGTGCATTAATCACTGTGTCGCTATTATTACGTCATTAAATATATGGAACCAGTTTAGCTCGTAGATTTGAATCGGCTTCGGACGTTCACGAATTTCCAGCGAACCGGTTCGCGAATCGGATTAAATTTTAAAGAAAAATTTCAAGATTTCCGTTCGGTTTCGCGTTTTTTTTTTTTAAACTAGATCGATTACGAAACCGAGAATCGTACCGGAAAAATATCGCGAAATAATTCCGTTGCATAATCGGTGAACTGCGTTATTTTCATAAATCGATACTTCCAGTACATTTTTACATATAGTAGCCGGATTAGATACTAAGGGAGGAAAAAATCACAAGGGTAGCAAGAGGATAAAGGCTCCCTTATATAACCGTGTTTAATTTATTACAAAATGAACTAAATACGCGAATAACCGGCAACCATGTGAGATTTGTGGCGGGAAAAGATGCATTTGCCGGCTATTTTTATTTTCATTTGAAGAATCGGAAATACTACACCATTGAATAAATTATAATAAATATAACTCACCTAAAATTAATAAATATCATTAAATGACCATCTATTTCAAGCACTGGGATTTCAACATCACACAACTTTAGATTTATTAATCGGATTTCTTTATCGTCGGTAGAAATACCGACACACAAAAGCTTAATTGAAAATCGCAATAACGAACGTGATTTATCGACGTATTGAAATACGTGTAAGATGAAAAGGAAAAAAAAACGTGTTTATTCGTTATCTCACTGGCCAACTACACCAAATTTTTCACTCCAATCGCCACTACAATAAGACTGAAGCGAAGGAAATCCAACTTGTTTTACTGCGTCTCGATGTATATCCCTCTTTGAAAATATCAGTGTTACCGGACGCGGATGTCTGAAATGTCACGAAGGTGCGATTTTCCGCACGAATTTGCGTGTTTTTTGCGATTCAATTTTTCTTCATTGTGTAAACGCAAACGATGCTCAAATGCATATTAACGTGTTTTTCGTTTAATTACTGCTGCGTTATTTCGTTGGTTTATTGCTCGAAAATTAAAGCGTGAATTGAACTTGAACTTGAAGAGGAGAAAGCGTGAACTTTTTCGAGGAAGAAATTCCATATACTTTTCTTTTGATAAACCCCCCTGAATTTGATGTGTTTTGGGAGAAATTTTATCCTATATTGGTCATCTTTGGCGGGGGGGGGAGCTATTCGAAAAGAAAAATTACTCAAATTTTGATTACGATAAAGAACCTACTTCTTCTCTATCCCCCCTTCTCACCTCCCCTCTTGAAACGAAAAGCTTTTAAAAAAGTCAGATTTCACTTGAAATATAATACAAAAATAAAATATTTTCGCCTTTTCCCCATTATTTCCTTTTGAAACTTAATCGTTTCTATTTTCTAATTATGCAGACGAATTAAAGAAGCATTAAATACTAATAAAAAAGTAGTAAGAAGAAAATAGAAAAAATCAAGTTAAAAAAAAATCTCATGTGAAAAAAGTGAAGATATTTCAATTTTATATTTATATTTCAAGTCAAATCTGACTTTTTATATTTTTTGATTCGAGGAGGGAGGGGAATGGGAGGGGATGTTGATTTTTTTCTTGACTGAAATTTAAGTAATTTTTTTCTAAAATTTTTAGCAATTGGAAAAACATATTTTCGACATCAGGATTTTTTGGTACATATATATAAAGTTTATGTAGGAGGAAAGGGGAAAGAGGTGGGGTGATAAGAGAAGGGATGTATACCCATGAACCATAAAATATCCATAAAATGAGGAAAAATTATCAAAAATCAACGTAATACAACTAAAATTGGCAAAAAATAATCAAAATATGACCTCGAAAGCGAATAAATAACCGAAAAATGACTAATAAAAAGGTCAAAATAGCGGAGAAATTCCGCCAAGAAATAGTCAAATAGACCAAGCTACTCATCTACTCATCTATCCTTGTCACTTTTCCCCTCTTCAGACTTGAAATACTTTTTTATAGCAGTAACGTTTAACAAGTGAGATCACAAATTCACTGTGAAATTTAATTGATGACGTCATTAAACCGTTTAGTAATTTTTAATGCCTTGAAATCGTAGACGTGATTTTTTTCTCGAATTTTTCTACGATTTTTTTTATTTGGATGAATTCTTTTCAAGTGATGTAATATTATTGATTTATTTTCGATTTTCAACCTCCCTCCTCCCCTCCTCCCCTTCTCCGACCCTTGAAAATCTTTGCTGGATAGTGGTGACGTCAACGATTTTTTTTTCAAATGAGTTTATTTGTTGCATTTCCTCTCAAATGCTTAGAAATTGTTTCTCAACTACAATTACGTCATCTACTTTCAATAAAATACTTATGACGTCATTTTGCTATTTTTGCGAGCGTTGCATTTGATGACGTGTAAGGTAGTGTCGCGTAATTAATAACAAAAAAAATCTTCCCTTCAAATATAAATATTTTTGCTTTGAAATAAAATTCCAGATTAATGTTTTTTTGTTCATTTGGCAAATTTTTAGAGATAAAAAAGAGCGAGTCGAAAATTTGTAGCTCTTTGGTTTATGCATTAAGTTTTCAAGTTGTTTAAAATTATTTATAAAGCGCTTCAGAGGGGGAGCGGGGTCATCTCTACTATTTATGACGCATACAGAACGAGCATTTCAAGTTTTAATACGGATTTATACCAAATTAAATGAATGTATATTCAAAAATGAGACAAAGAAATTCAAAATGGAAGAAAAAATTTTAATTGATGTCAAAAAATTCCATCATGAGCTATTTAATAAATACCTTCGGTTTTTTGGTATTAATAAGTAGTCGGAATAAATAGTTCGGTTTAAATTAATGTTATAATGAGCGAAGAAATATGTTTGTTGTGCCTACACATGTGTCTCAAAGTTTCGTAATAAATTTATGGTTGTTTCAATAAGGAAAATATGCGACGTAATCAAGTCGATTGTTCATTAAAAAGTTAAGGATATCTTGAATATTTTAATTTGCGATATTTTTCAAGAGAGGTGGGGGAGGGGAAGTGGTGGTAATAATTATAAAAGTATTTTACCGCGTTCAAGTCTCCAAAGTCGACAAAAGTTATTAATCTTGATTAAAATTGATAAAAGAATTCTTTTCAAAGAACCCTTGTAGCATAAAATTGTACTCTATAAAAAAAAATTGCCAAATTTTAGTAAATTGTGTAGTGACCTGATGAAAAATAATTATTTTTTTTCGCCTTACAAAAATTTTTCCGACTGCGTTGTAAAATTAATCGATATACCTTCGTTGATTGTTTTTTTGTTTTGTTTGCTGATGAAAAGAAAACAAATAAAATTTAATTTAGATAATTCAACTCTCATCTCTGAATTTTTAAATTTTCGAACGAACAAGTATTTTCATTTCCCTACGTAATTTTCATTCGCATTCAAATGGAAAAAAATAATTTTATTACAACTGGAAAATATTGTTTCGCATCTGCAGAAAAAAAACTCGAGTTACGTCAAAAACAATTACTTTTTTCGGGCGATTACGCGTATCAAAGACATAACGAGAAAGAATAGAAAAAATTTCTCGATCGAGTCAAAAGAGCATGAAATTTAACCATAAAAAATAACGATGGTAATTCCAACGAAGCCATAACGTAAAACTCCAAGGGAAAAAACACAAGATACCTGTAAAAAATGGGCGAATTTTCGCTCATAAATACGGCCATATTTCGTTTGCAATTTTAACAACGTTTTTACACGTGTATAAAACTTTTATCGACATTTGAATAAAATTGGCGCCTTGTTTTTTTTTTCCTAAAGAAATCAATCATATTTAACCTTGAAGTACGAGTAAATGTCGTGCAAAAGGTAACACTGGTGTTTTTGCCGCCATATACGTTACATTCTGCCGGTTACTACCATTCAATTTCATCCCTTGTATGAAAGTATATGTAATATATGATTTTATATTCACCCTTCTCCACGCGATATAAAAGTAGGAAAAAAAACGTTCTCTATCGAGCGTACGTTTACCTGGTATATAATCGTGTATAATTAAGTTTGATTTCTCCCCCTCCCCACTAAGGGCGCACAGCATACGAAGGAAGCTTTATAAGGGGTTTTGCACGTGCTTTCGTCAAGCCTGTGAGATTATGAAAGTACTATTGGCGGTTTTATAAATGCCAATACGAGGCTTAGCTCGATACGACATTGTTGCGTAAACTCGTAATTACGACGCCTTTGTGGTATTTTTTACCGCTGCGAAACGAACGCGTAAAAGGTTTAACCTGAATTGAGAGATAATGATTTATTGCCTGGTTTCAGGAATGGAAGCGTTGGAAATGAGCATTACGTATTGGGAAGATGCGATGTCCGCGTATAGTCGGAGTAATACAGCTGATTCTCTGGCTATTACCAACGAAGAAGAATCGGAGTTTTGTAAGGAGCTTCAGAGGTTGTTGGATTCGGCGTATAAGCTCCAGGACGAATGCGAGTTGCTTTTCTTGGATCAGGTGAGTTGGATGTGATGATTGAGTGTAGTGTTCGTGAGCTTGATTCAAAAAGCGCAGGAATGTTGAGTAAAAATAAAATAACAAAGTTAGTCCGGTTCTTTTAGGAGGAAAATTGAAGAAAATTTTAAAAAACCAGCTCTTTTTTTTGATGAAATTGAAGAATATAACGGAATTAGCGCTTTTTTAAAAGGAAAATTTAAGAAAATATTGAGGAAAATAACTGATGAATTAGCCTTGTTTTTTGGAAAGGAAAACTGAAGAAAATCAAAAAAAAACGAGGACTGTATTAAAAAAATGAAATTGAAGAAAATATTGAGGAAAATGACAGGTGAATTAGCCTTGTTTTTTAGAAAGGAAAATTGAAGAAAATTGAAAAAAAACAGGGGACTGTTTTAAAAAAATGAAATTGAAGAAAATATTGAGGAAAATAACAAATGAGTCAGCTTTGTTTTTTTTTTTTGGAAAGGAAAATTGAAGAAAATTAAAAAAAAACAGAGGGCTGTTTAAAAAAATGAAATTGAAGAAAATATTGAAAAAAATAACAGATGAGTTAGTTTTGTTTTTTTTCGGAGGAAAATTGAAGAATATATTGAGGAAAATAACAGATGAGTCAGCTTTGTTTTTTTTCGGAGGAAAATTGAAAAAATAATTTATGAGTCCTGTTTTTTTAAACAAAATTGAAGAAATTATTAAAGAAAATAACAGTTGGCCTTGTGTTTCTTTGTTGAAGAAAATATTGAAAAAAATAACTACAGCGTGGCCCTGTTTTTAATAGGAAAATTGAAGTAAATGCTGAAAAAAAAGACAACGTAGCCCTGTTTAAAAAATAAAAAATAAAATTGAAGAAATTAGTAAAGAAAATAACAATTATCATCCCCGTTGTTTTTTGTTTTTTTTTTGAAGGAAAATTGTAGAAAATATTGAAGAAAATAGCACAGTTTACCCTATTTTTTGAATGAAAATTGAAGGAAATTTTAAAAAAGGTAACAGTTTGCCCTGTTTTTTTCCCTTCAAAGCTATAAACAAAAAACCACCCCTTGAGTAGTTGATGAGCTTTATTTTGAAAACTAGATAGACCTTCTGAAAGATTTTTGAAGCATTTCAAAGAGGATTGATTTTGAACGGAGGTATTTTTCTGATTAAACCGGTTTTCATGAAGATACATGACATAAACTAATTTTAGAGGGTAAAATTCATTTAAAAAAAAGGGGACCAACGAACATCAAGAACGACGTTCTACCTCCGAATGAGATAATGTCGCAATGACGTTCAATTCTCCTACCAAAGTCTTCCCTTTATTTTACGAATTCGAGGTAAATTTTAAGCTCAATTGACTCGAATAAAACTTGGCATCGAAAATTACCAACATAACCAAGGCTAAACGATTTCCGCGATGATTACCAAAGCATACATATTCCTCGTCAAAACCCATTTTCTATTAGGCGAATTGCAATCATCACTTTGACCACCCACGGCTCGAGCTTTCAAGGGACGGAAAATCTTCCCCATCAACCAACTGTTTCGCTCGATTACCGAGAATCGCGTAATAAAAAGGGAGAACATGAACATTGCACTTTACTACATGAAATTTCCAGCGGTCAAGTTCTTCGTATGTTTTCGAAATAACTAGCTGGAAATTAATATCACGTACACGACATATGCGCTATATTAAAAAATATATAAAATTATTAATTAATTCTTTTTTTCTCCAGAGATCCGTTCTATTCCGGCCATGCGGTTCTACTAGGTTTGATTCGGAATGCGAAGGCGGTCGCAGTGAGTTTTCACCCGCTGAGTCGTTCGTTTCCGCTCAAGATGACGGGTAATAAATGTTTTTTTATTGGAATTTTCATTAAAAGTTATTTTATTACGGCCAAACGTCTACCAAGGTTTTAATTGTTATTATTAACGTCGATTTTTTTCTTTTCTTTTCTAATGAACATTCTTGCAGCTTTGTAGGTGTTGCTTTACATTATTTTCGCGACGTGCGAATAATTTTGATAAATTATCTCAATGTCGTGATCCCTTCTGCGTCGTCCGACGACAAACACTTGGCTGAAATTCGTTTCAGTTTTAATGAAAAATTATACGAATATTTTTCTTCTTTAATTACAAAAGGAAATCGAGTTACAAAGGGTGTTTTGGGTTTATTCGAAATTCATATTACCGAATGGACGACGCTTAAATAAACCATTTCCTATTTGACGACAAATTTTCGTTATTTTGCTCGAAATGTATTTTATGCATTTGTATAGGCGATGTCGCACGTTGGAGGCATTGAATTGGCGTTTTTTTTTCTCGCGTGTAATCAAATTGGCGGAATAATTTGAAATACGAACGTGAAACTTGTTCGTGTAGGTGAAAGAAAGCGGCGATGAAATTAGCGGTGTTTTTGCTCGTAAAAACATTTCGAAATCTACGAGATAATTAAATCCGTTATAATTTTGATTTATCGAGTCTAAGTTGTAATTTGATTTGCGAAGATGCGCGTACTAAGTTGAGCCTTTTATCCCGGAAGTTGATTTAGCGGTAGTTTGACGACTGAGAGCATGAGCACTCGGTGTTGCCAGTGAGAAAATAGAAAAAAATCACCGTTAGTCGATTTGAAAAACTTGTAAAAATCACATCACTACTTACGGTACTTCTGGCAAATAACCCGTATTTACCGGTAATTACCTGTATTCACAAGTGAACGACTCGTTATTACCGGTGAATTACCGGTAATTACCAATTAATTGACCATAATTACTGGTAAATTACCGGCAAATTATCTGTAATTACCCGTAAATTACCGGTAATTACTAGTAAATTATCCACAATTACCCGTAAATTACCGGTAATTACTAGTAAATCATGTGTAATTACCCGTAAATTACCGGTAATTACTAGTAAATTATCTGTAATTACCCGTAAATTACCTGTAATTATCCATTTTCCCTATTTTTTGGTAACGATATGTTTTTGGTCTGAATAGCTCGAAAATTTTTAGACAAATTTAATGAATTAATTTACATTTTTCAAAATGCTCTCTTAAAACTTGCGCTGTCGAACGTCAAGTATAATTTTAATTCTTCAGATAGAAGCGGCGTAAAAATAATCCACAATTGTCCGCTTTTTTCTTTTTTAAATGGATTTACATATTTAAATTAATTTTCAAGGATAATTGATTCATTTTTTTTATTTACTCGTTATCAATTGAATTAAGCATATTGTTGTGAAATGTTGGACGAAGAAGAAAATGTATTTTTAAATTTGTTTACAAAGCTCAATTTATTGCATATAAGGCTTCCTCATCCTCTTTTGTAACATCTCTCTCGAGTTATTTCACAAATTAACGCAGAAAAAGTAAATGATAAGGACATCATTTATTTTTCAAATTTCGACTCTTTTTTATGGTTGAATTACGTTTCTCATACGTTTCACGGATTATTCGTACTCGCTAGAAAAATCAAATCTAAACGTGTTTTTAATGCGAAATAATCCTATTGTGAGGCATTTAAACGTGAAGTTACTAGAACGCCGGAGGAAATGAAATTAGAATTTATCTACGAATAAAAATTTTGCGTGATAATTTCATTTAGATTGTTACAAAGGGCGTATCGTAATACGGATTTTTTTTTTAGAATTTTTGTCGTCGTTCGTGGAAAAATATGAATAATGGAATTCGTTTTCGTTACGGATATTAGATAAAATCGGCGATATTTTCCGATTAGTAAATCGTATTGGAATTTCATTTGGAAAAAAAAATTACACGATAATTTGGCACGAAGGATTTTTGTCGCTGTTAAACTCCACTAACGTCATATTTTTATCGTGAAACTCGTACTGGTCGATAAAGACACCTACGATTTTTATCGTGATAGTTTTCGGATTCGAAGGTTTGCATGAAAATTCAATGGCAAAGGAGGGATAAACGTTTTGTGTGTGTGTTTCTATTCATGATGCAATTTATTACGTCTAATTAAGAACACGATTTGGTTACTGTTTCCGTTATTTATTGAGAGTTAAATGGAACTGAGATTTTATTTTTTTTTTTTTTTGCAAACATGTTTGTGACATTTTTCCACCGTGTGACGACAAATACGAGGCGGACGCGAGATTAATTTGATTTATTTAAAAATAATAACTCGAGTCGTGTTTTACTTGACAAGTTAATCTGCGTATAAATGACATTGTGTATAGGAATATTGAAAACGATTCAGTATTGCATTTATTTTTTTCCATTTTTCTTATCGCTACTTTGACCTTAACTAAAATTACAATTCGTTGTAATTGATGATTTATAGTTTGGAAGCTACTTTGACCTGAATTGAAATTACAATTCGTTTAAATTGATGATTTATAGTTCGGAAGCTACTTTGACCTTAATTGAAATCAAAATTCGTGTACTTGGTGATTTATAGTTTACAAGTTATTTCTCGTGTGTATTTGTACCTGCGTGAAATTGATCATTACACGAAGGGTATGAAATTGCGGGGTAATTGGTGGTGATGTGCGGTGCGAAACGCCAAAAAACGCGTTTGTAGTACTATATAGTTCTATGTAGTAACGCTAGATGGCGTTAGTTGTGAAACAACGCGACTAAACTTGTTTTGCATAGAGGAAGGGTAAAGAGTGGTGTTCTAATGGAGTGAAGGAATATGATAGCGCCATCTATGGTGCAGCTTTATAACTACATAGTACGTACTTAATTTTCAGCTCCTCTTTTAAACGAATTTGCGCTAGTTATATGCGCCTATTATGGTGGGTCATTCTATTTATGGGTTAATATATGATTTTTGATAAAAAATTTTCGTAATAATAATGCAAATACGAATTAAAGCCCGTTACATACGTTTTGATACGTTTATCACGTGTTCGCTTGATTATTAAACAAAATGCATTAACTTAGATATAATTATTTGCGTAAGATTAGAAATTTTTACCTCGTATTTAGTGATTTTATTTTTATACGAGTATCGTATCAACTGAAAAGTTACTTCGGTTAAGGTTCAAGTTCGAGTGCATTAATTTTTGGAAAGTTGTTCTCGTTGAAATTATCATGGATTTTGTTTACAGATGGCAAATGGCGGATTTACGAGAATTCGACGAGTACGCCGATTTAAACGTAAACGTCGAAGAATTAGCATTGTACCAATCGGCGTTGAGACATTTTGATGAAAACGGTATTCCATATAGGTAGGTGGCTATGTGTAGCTACTCAAATTGATAATTTTACCAGCTTTATGTGTAGCGGTGGAATTTTCTAATTGATTTAACGTGTTGGGGCGTTGGTGATTATGTACGATTTCGAGACGTTCTGGTTAAGAGTTATGCAAGTTGGGTATTTTTCCGTTGTGATGCTTCTAGCTAATGCACGAGTTGAGGATATAGGATATTCTTGGATTTCAAGGCCTTGATCGCACGTTGACGATTTATTTATGGTGTAATTTTGGTTTATATGAGTGAGATAGCTTTAAGCGAGTCTTTGTGTAGGAAATGTTGCCTAAATTTAAAGTTGTTGGATTTATAAATGCAGATTAATAAAAAATTAGAGGTATTGTTGGATGAGATCGGGTTCGTGGTATTTATGGGTTCGGGTTATTTTACATAATCAGCTAATTTAATTGCTTTGTGAATTTATAGAAATAATGAACCACCGCTTATTACATGGAATACATATGTTGGGGCCACTTTATGAGGTTTGGGGTGACTTGAGAAAAAAATTTTTGAAATAAAAGTTGTTGCAAATTGAATGAGGAGAATTTTTTGTATAAACTATTTTTTCGTATTTCTTCAAATTTTACAGAATTTTTACCATTTTGTTAGCATTGCTAGCAAAATAATTCTGTTGGGGCGTTTTTGTGAGGTTTGGGGCGACTTGAGAAAAAAAAATTGAGATAAAAATTGTAGCAAATTAAATAAGAAACATTTTTGGTATGGAATTTTTTTTGTATTTTCTCGAATTTCATCACATTTTTGACTTTTTTGTCAACGCTACAAACAAAATAACTCAGCTGGGACGTTTTTATGAGGATTGGGGCGAATTGAGAGAAAAATGTTCCTTTCTTTCTCCTCCCAGTAAAATCTCAACTACGCCACTGCGTAGTTAATTAATTTCAAAATTTGGATTTTGATATTTAAAACGAAATTTGATGACAAATTTTTAATCCTTTCATGTGTTTTTCTCAAGTAGTCAGTCAACTTGTTAAGAAACGAAAAAAAAAGTAAAATAGGGAACCGAACGGATGCACAAATAAGATAAATAAAATGTAATGTAAAACCAGGTGAAACTAATCAACGACTTTGAATTCTCCTAATGACCCATTTAAAAAAAAAAACATATCGTGGCCATTGAACAGGATGGAGAAGAGATCAATGATTTTTATCTCCGTTTCCCACGCGTTTACTTTTTTTTTTTTGGTTCAAAAAACGTATAAAATTACCGAATTCACGAATAATCTTTTTCTACTCGCGAGTGAATAATTACTCGTTCCATTGATGATGTATTTATCAATTAAATAAAACATAAATAAATAACAAATGAATTTGTGTGTGAAACGAGCCAATACGATTGTGAAGTATTTCTGCGTATTTATAAACCATCGACTCGTTTGAAATTAAATTTTATTGGTAAATTTGTCTTGTTTGTTATCGATCTCGAATCGTATTCGTATGAAATTTAAAATATCGTATCAATCAACGGAACAAAAATATTCGTATTGGAAAATTAGCCAAATCGAATATTTAAATCGAAAATCATCAAACGCGTGAAAAATATATGCCAATGGAATGATATTTGTATCTCGGATTCTGGGAGGTTTGACGTCGAAACTTAATAAGATTGATGACTATCTAGGCATAAAAAAAATTCATTAAAATACGAGAAGACGTTGTATATACGGATTTAAAAAAGATGTTTAGAAAACTAGCCACGATATATTGCTATTAGCTCAATTAAAATATGCGTTTTGAAAAAGATGCTCGTTATAGATCTTAGGTACCTCAATTTAAAATTCATCTGGTACTAATTTATCTAGAAAGATTTTTTCGTTATATTTAGAAGAAACTGGAATGTGCGGATGTATTAGATACTCATTGTATTCGATATTAATTTTACAGATGCTTGAGGACGGAATTGTTAAGATGTAGTTCGGACGTTGAATATTTATGTAAACTTCATTGCATTCGGATTGCGTTCCAGTGGTTAATGCGAGACGAATCCAGGAGAACATGGATAGCGAATACTGGAAGACAAATATTAACCGATCTTCTTCTTTACGCTAATAAAGTACTATTTTGTTATGATTTATATTCCTCGGTTAATTTTTTAAAGAAAAGTCTTATTAGTTAGAGGTGTTATTTACGTCGGCTCATTTAAACGAATTTATTACTAGCCAACGGTCACGTATTTCATGGATAACCAAAATTGTTCGAGCCTATTTTAACGAAGATAAATAATGCAAAATAATTTCGCAGGATCCGAAAGAATTCTTAATAGCGTATGAAGAAATGTTAACGTTTTTACAAGATGAAAAATGTTGGGAAGAAATTGAAAAGGAACTCACAGCTAGAGGGGTCAAAGCGATGACTTTTTACGATATAGTACTAGACTACATATTAATGGATGCTTTTGAAGACTTAGACACTCCGCCATCATCAGTATTAGCCGTCGTGCAGAACAGGTGGTTATCGAATGGATTTAAAGAGTCGGTAAGTTGGTAATCTTCGATTTGAATCTTTATTGAGTAATAGTTCATTATGGATCAAGCTGAGACCGTGTATTATCGAAATCTAAACTAGTTTTGTTAATTAAAATCTCGCCTGTGTGGTTCGATATTAATTGATTGGTTTTACAGGCGTTGGCCACCGCTGTTTGGTCAGTATTAAGAGCCAAACGTAGAATGCTTAAGTTTCCTAATGGCTTCATGGCGCATTTTTACGCCATTTCAGAGAAAATTTCGCCTTTGATGGCGTGGGGATTTTTAGGACCTGATGAGAATCTTAAAGAGACTTGTGTTTATTTCAAGGTTTGTTGTTTTACCTTTTTTAATATTATTCATGGAATTATAAGTTGAAATATTACAAAAAAAGAACATTAATTTCATGAATATTTATTTCATATTTTAATTGAATTATTATACTAATACAAATTCAATTTCACGTATAGGAACAAGTGATGAGCTTCCTTAATGACATATTCAGTTTCCGTTGTTGTCGATACACTTCGGTAGAAGACTTGGCTGAAGATATCATGAAACAAATTACCGCCAGGATCGATAACACGATAACAAAATTAACGGAAAAAAGCGCCCTCAACGTATAATGTTGATGGAATTCCAATTCCAGCACAATTCATCGAAGTTGAAATCACACAAAAATTGAATCAAATAAGGACAACGTTTTTTCTAGTCTTTACCTTATCGTAGAGCAGACTTTTTAGTTAGACCAACTTTTATTTTTTTAGTTCGTGTATCAGTGATTGTCTTTTTTTTGTACATATGTATAGTCATTGTGATGTATGTTTTTGTTTTCTGTTTTTATTACTTCTACTTCGTTGATATTTTTATTTTCTTTTTTGTATGAACGAATGAAAAAAACGGTATTAGTTATATGAGTTGTTGTAGTTCATTGACTTGATTTTTCAGCTGATGCAGAGAGGACAAACTTGCTTCGATGGATTCTTGTTGGTAGTTCAGGTGCGTCATGATGAGAGGAAACTTTTTTATGTTCTGTGAAAATAAAGAAGAGTTTATATGATTTTTTACAGAACTATTCACCCAATGAATTACTTACATTTTCGGTATTTTCTATAGCTCGTTCTTGGTGGGCGAATTGCGACGCCGATTGCATTAGTAACTGAAACGAGATCGATTTTATTTATAAAATAGTCAAACTTATGTATAAGGGTTTTGGTTCCGAACCTCATGAGATTTAGAGCCTCGCTGGAGTTGACGAACGATTGATGCAATATTGTTCACATTAACTTGAACACGGTCAGCGAGACGATTTCTCGAGTCTACGAATAATGAACGAGCGCTTGTAGTTGAAGCCGAAGCCATTTATGTGACATACAAATCAATAATGAAGGAAAAGTGGGTATTTTACGACCGAGATTTCAAATGGATTATAACATTCTTGCGTAAATTTGGCGATATTTTTCGTGACGTTGATATCGTTATAAAGGTGATGTTTTTAATTTACAAACGATTTTATCAGCAATAAATTAAACGGTAAAATAACCCCAAAATTGGAAATAAAAAGCAACAAAAGTAATAAAATTCAAAACATTGAATTTTGATAAGAAAAATCCTTATCAAAAATATAAAGCATCCTCTAGCGGGAAAAATGTCAAGCTTGAATATTTATGTCTCACAGATGATAACATGAAGAGAGATTTCTTTACCTATCTAAATATCATCTAAAAATAGGTAATTAGATTACTGCCCATAACGAACTCTACCTGCGAAGCTCAACCACAAAATTAGTAATGTTGTGAAAATGAATTTTTATCATCATTTGAATTTAATTCGTCGATTTTTTTACATTTTAGCTAAGTTTAATTAGTTAAGTACCGTTAATTAGTGTTATTTACTATTTTAGATGTATTTTAGTATAATTAAAAGTTCATACTTCGGTATAACTCCCATTATCGTTTTTTTTTCGCGTTAGAAAACTGGTAGATTCGAGTTATTCGTAGTGTGATACATATGTTTTTTGAGAACGTGAATTTAAACGTATCACTTCACATCTCAATAAAACACACCATCTCAAGCAATACATACGCTTAAAAATGGAACAACCAGGACCACCAAACGGTAATGATGAAAATCAAGAGCTGGACAATAGACTGAACGAGATAGATATCCACGAAGTCGAAGAGGATTCTACGGATAGCGGCGAAGGTAGCATAATTTTTGTCAACGATGACGAAGGTCGGGTTGAAGAACTTATCGAAGCTGATGATGGAGTGGTTATCGACGATGGCAATAGCGATGATATGGAAACTGATAATCGTAATGCCGACTTACATGAGATGAATGGGTACATAAATGAAGATCGTGTTGGCGGAAATCATCCACTCATCAGATTTTCTGGTCATACTGGTAAGTGAATATTATATATTGTAGTGGAATGAAGTAATGTGCATAATTAATACTTGTGTTTGATAGCTTCGGTGTTTTGGTGTGACATTCATCCAAACGATAATACTTGCGCGGTCACTGGAGGTGAAGACGATCGCGCTGTTATATGGAACATAAATACTGGCGAAGTTTTATTCGAATGCAAAAATCATACCGTTAGTATACATCGTTTTAGAGAAGTAATCAAAATAGGAGTTTTCAAGTTAACTTGTAACATTTTTCAGGATTCTGTTACTCATGTTGGATTCAACTTTGATGGAAGCTACGTAGCCACAGGTGACATGGCAGGGTTAATACAAGTATGGAAATTATTCGACGCTGAACCCGTGTGGAGCGAAAAAGTGGATGAGTTGCAAGTACGTAGCATGTGTTTTGTAATTATTGAAATAAATTTTCAATATTAATATAAACTTTCCTCAGTGGTTACTGTGGCATAAAGAAACGAATATATTATTCGCCGCTGAAAAAAGCGGCGCGATATATATTTGGAAAATACCTAACGGCCAATGTAAACTTATACCCGGATATGGTATGGGAACCGAATGCGCAATACTTATGCCTGATGGTATGTTTAACATTCAGCAATAATAACCGTGTGACGGAAATTAAGGAAATGTAATTTTCAGGAAAACGACTCGTCGTTGGGTATAACAACAGATCAATTAGAGTTTTCGATTTAAAAGCTGAAACGGTGATTGCTCATTACAAGCCGCAAGCCGAAATAGAAGAAAGCGCGACCGATGTCGATGTTTTAGCCGATAATACCAATTTTGTTGCTGGATTTACTGACGGAGTTGTTTTGGTTGGATCAACGTGGTCATCCAAAGTAATCGTGTTTGGATTCTATTTTAAAATTAATTACTCTTATATCAAATTATAATTTGCATTCGTTTAGACACTATTCGAAGTAGATACTAAAACGAAAGTGGAATCGGTTAAATTTATTTCCCATGACGTTGCTCCTCTAATCGCAGTTGGCTCTTCTAATGGTGTTGAGATTTGGGATTACTCAAAGAAGGTATATTTATGTGTAATGTATTTCGGTAATTTTGTTCGTAATATTAATTATGAGTTAATTATTCAGGTTTTACGTCACTCAATCGAATGTTCGCCCATAAACAGAATGTTATACGATTCTCATAGACAATTCATATACGCAGGAGGTATAGCTGGAGAAGTTTACGTTATCAGTTGTTTAAGCGGTAGCATCATTTATTACTTTGTGGGTCACCGACACAATATTCTTCATTTAGAAATTTCTAAGTAAGTACTTTCTAATTTACAATCACAACTCGAGGTGTTATTAAATTAATCGTTTTTATTACAGAGATCGTTGTAAACTGCTAAGTGCTTCCGAAGATACAAGAAGCAATGTTTACGATTTGACTGTTCTAGACGCATTGGGTTGTTCGCATTAAATGTATAATATGTGATATAACGAATTTTGTGTACATTTTTTTCCCCTGTTAAAGTGTTAATGTTTATATTTTAATTGAAAATTGTATATCGACTGGTCTGCATGTATTATATCTAATAAACCAAGATTAATACGAAAAATATTCTTATTCGCAAACGTCATTCTTAATACTTCATAAATGAAAACGAATTTAAGATGGAAGAATAATGAAAATTTAATCTCAAGGATAAACGCATTAATCTGATTCGCATACGAATAAAATTCAGATTACGTTCAATGCGAACCATATGATACAGGAAAAAACGACCCTTTGCGAAACGACTACGTCATAGTAGGGGAATTTAAGAGGGGATAAGAGAGAAAAATACGAATACGAACGAATTGTCTATATTCGCCGGCAATGTACACGAGTCACGAGATCGCTAACGTGTGTAGCTTCGTCGTATGGAGGAAATTTGATAACTTTTTATGCGTTAATTTATCGGTATTCAAGCTGTGTAATTATTCAATACGTCGAAAATTACGTTATGATTAGTGCTAATCGTCGCGACGTTGACTATTGATTATATTTCCCGCTAGAAATATGCAATTTTTTAGTTCTAAAACGACTATAAATTTATTCGCCAAACTAGCACGTGTTTTGTAAAATGTATTGCGTCATTTTTTAATTCCCGTAGCTGTTTTTTCGCTCAGGTGAGTGGTTATTTAATTATCTTAAGTGTATATCGTCTATTTTACTCGTGAAAGATGGGGTTTCCCGCATGGTTGATTTATACTTATTGTAAGTGACCAAGTGTAATGTGGCATGTGTTAACATGAAACTAATCAAGCTCACAGAAACCATTTGAACCAGGTACCGGTTCACCTTAATTGTTTTCTAGCTTGAACTACTTATTTATTCATTTTCATAGTTCAAGTAATATTCTGTTACTCAAACCTGGGGGAAATTTATTATCGGAGTTGTATTTACGAAGCATACCGAGTACTTCAGATTTTATCGATCTTCGTAAATATTGAAAATTGATACGTAATAAACGATGTTCTCGATTCTTATCTGATTCGAGATTTTGAGTTATTTGTCCCCTGTCGTCGTCCTATTGTCATCTTATCATTAGCTCTGAAATTTTTCACCTTTTGAAAATCAACATTGGTAACACTGTCGCATAAAATGTTTATAGAATTTGATAAAAATACGTGCAACTTGGAACACGTGTTTTATTCTCGAAATAGTCGTATGTATTACTTCAAATAATGGGATAATCTTTGAATATGGCTCTGTAAATGTTTGTTACGCCATCGAAAAGATAAAAAGGTATTCGTTGACATGTTTAGGTTCGTATGAATGCTCGTGAATCGTGAATAAAGGAGGATAATTCTTATTTTAGCCATCAAGGTTGCTTGTTTCTTTTGTGGGTGTTTTTCTGTGTTATATGGATTTTTAATTGTTGAATATTTGTCGTTATTTTGCACAAAGTTTTTTAATTTCGTCACGTCTTTATGAATATAATTTATAATTCACTTTTGAAATCCATGATCCATTTCTATCACTTTGACAGTGTTACCAACCTATTTATTGACTCAGAAAAATATTCTTGTCGAAATGTGATAACTGTGGTGATTGGAATTTTGATTACATTGTAATTTGATTAAATTATAAAAATTAATTTGTTTGAATAAAAATTTTCAAATTGAAGAATTCATCACGTAAAGTGGTTAGTTTACGTGATTACGTTAATCTATCAAGTTTAAAATGTGGATTTGGATGAACGAAGACTTTCGAAGAAACATTAGCGTAGAATTACGATTCATGTCACGAAATAACTCGTATAAAAAATCAGAATTCCCGAAACCATCGTAATCTTATTTGTACGAAACGGTCAATGTAATTAACTCAATTACATCGTTTATATCATGATAACTTGACAGGAAAATGCACTCGACAGTGATATAAAAGCGAATTATACTTAACGATGAAAAAGCATCTATCATTCCAGGCAAAGGTTATTAAAATATTACATTTTATCGCTAAATGCACGGTTAACAATATTTTCTCGTTTATCTTTCTTAAAATTATTAAATGAAGTAGAATTTGGAGAGTATTCGTAGTCATGATCTAAATTTCGAATTTCGTTGGAAGCATATTTCACAGGCAATTAAGAAGTAATTATTTGCAAAAAAGATGATAAAAGTAACATATTTCCTACATTGCACCTTGCTCATTATCTTGATAAAAAATTAAAGTATATCGTATTAAATTGAATTTTTTTGATAATTTTCCATTTGATATATTTAATTGACGAATTGGCAAATGAGATGGAAAATTTTTTCAATATCGTTTTTCACGTTTGAACATGGCTTGGGTATTTTATCGCGTATCTGATGCGATTACATCGTAGTCTATTTTCAATATTCGTCGATATCGGAGTGAAATTGAAACCGAACGGAATTAAGATCTTGGTGAGTATGGTATATTTTATAATAGTGAACGTGGTTTTTCGAATCGACCCTTCTGCGGAGTAACCCTAGTGAAGTAATTTCGAGGGTGTCGAGTAGTTGCTGGGAAAAAAATCAATAAAGATTTAACATCGCGTTGAAATCTTTTGTTACGACACATTGTTAGGCGTGTTTTTTTACTTGAAAAATTTCACCCATTAGGTACACCTGTTTGATAATTATCGTTGACATATTTACATTGTGATTTTTTTCAGAAACAATGACATTGACAACGCCTACTCAACCTACGCCGAGTACTCCGGAAGAGCTACTTTCGATATCTGAAAACGGCAAAGAAAGTCCGAGCAGCGATAATGATCGAGTACAGCTTAAAAAACGATTACGTCTTGTGGACGCTATCGGCATTATGGTCGGAATTATCGTCGGATCTGGTATTTTCATATCGCCGAAAGGTGTCCTTAGGGAAGCTGGATCACCTGGGCTTGGTATCATCGTGTGGATTCTATCGGGATTCTTATCGACGATCGGGGCTTTATGTTATGCCGAATTAGGTGAGTTATTTATAACGCGACGAATACGTCGGAGTTAATTACGAATCCAAACCGGGCCCGATGCGATTGACGGCAGGAAACCTTTTGTTAAAGTAATAATTATATTTGGTCGAGTATACGATTTCAATGCTCGAGATGAAAATTTGTCGAGTATATGGGTATGTTTAAGTTCGCGTATTGAAATTATTACCTCGTAAATGGAGTAAGTGAGACGGAAAGTTTAATGGAGCGTGAGACGTGGTATACTCGAGTACGTTATAAATTCCCTCGTGTCTAGACTCCCATCGTAATTTTATCGAATCGTTGATATCTTTGTCAAGTATTTTGTTGATAATTGAAAAAAAAAAACTGCGGAGGTTTCATAATCTGCGTGTAACGCGAATGGGAAGGTTTCTGCGAATGATAAAAATGAAAAATATTTAATTTTAAATTGATAATTATCGCATTTACGATTAAATTTCAAACGTTAACATTACTCCTCTTCCAGGTACCATGATTCCCAAGTCCGGAGGAGATTACGCGTATTTAAACGAAGCATTCGGGCCGCGATCGGCGTTTCTCTACATGTGGTCGGCATTCGCGGTCATAATGCCGGCAGGTAACGCGGTTATAGCGATAACCTGCTCTCAGTACCTACTTCAGCCATTATGGATCGGCTGCCAACCTCCTCATTTAGCTGTACGTTTAATCGCCGCGATTTTGACGTGTAAGCTGCGATATACGCCATTTTGTACGCGATGATGGTCATTGAGAGGTTTCTGTTTCAACAGGTTTCCTAACGTGGTTGAACTGCTACGACGTGAAATGGGTCGCCAAAGTGCAAGATGCGTTTTCCTTTGGGAAGGTGTTCGCGTTGGTAGTTATCATCGTGTGCGGTTTTTGGGCGTTTGTCACCAATAAGTACGATAATTTGTCGAGGCCGTTTGACGACTCGAATCTGAAAGCTGGAAAAATCGCGTTGTCTTTTTATTCGGGCATATTCTCGTTTGCCGGATGGTAAGCATTCATGAGTATTTCGAAAGCTCTTTGTTCAAAGGGTACTCGGGTGATACGAGTGTTCGTTAAATTTATTCGTGTTAGACAGCTCGTAATTGAGTGTCGCTTGTATGTGAAGTCGGTTTTAATATTTTAAAAATAGAATTTTCGAGGTTTCAATTAAGGGATTGTTAATCAACGAGAGAAACTCAATAAAAAGGAAAATTGATACATGAAATTATTCGAAATTAAATTACATTAAAATGGTCGATTTGAAGAAAAAAAATCGTCACGAAAACGTACAAAAAACGAATTTTTTTGTAAAATCGAAAAATAAATGAAAAATCCTAAATTTTTTGAAAACTTTTTCTCCAAATAACGAAAAAAAAACTCATTTTTTTTCAAGTTTAATTTTCGTGCCTTTTG